>WBNM01003810.1:0-53614 GCA_013399055.1 Ramphastos sulfuratus | reverse complement strand
GCTCCAACACTTCCATGTCCTTCCTGTGCTGGGGGCTCCAGAACTGCACACAGGACTCCAGATGGGGTCTGAGGAGAGCAGAGTAAAGGGGGAGAATCCCCTCCCTTGCCCTGCTGGCCACACTGCTCTTGCTGCAGCCCTGGACTCAGCTGGCTGTCTGGGCTGCATGTGCACACTGCAGAGCTAAGCGAAGTTAAAACCCAAGAGACCAGTCCCTGGGCGTGTGTTGCAGGCTGCTGTATGTGATGCTCATAACTAAATTGCTGATGAACCAGTTTTGGTTTAGGTTTACATTCCTTCAGTAAGTGTGACAGAGGGTAAAGCAGGGTAATTTGGCACTTCACAGCCACTTTCATTTGGAGGTTTAATAATGACTGACACCTGTAAGGTTGCCTGTCCCTTTGTGAGCCTTCTTTATATATTTGCTAACAGTTTTCAGAACTCTGTAACGGGATACTGGTCGCCAGCTGAGAAAGTGCAGAGGAGGGCCACGAGGATGAGCAGAGGGCTGGAGCACCTCTCCTATGAGGAGAGACTGAGGGAGTTGGGGCTGTTCACTCTGGAGAGGAGAAGGCTCCCAGGTGACCTTATTGTGGCCTTTCAGTATCTTAAAGGGGCCTAAAAAAAAAAGCTGGGGAGGGACTTTTTAGGGTGTCAGGTAGTGCTAGGACTGGGGGGAATGGAACAAAGCTAGAAATGGGTAGATTGAGACTGGATGTTAGGAAGAAGTTCTTCAGCATGAGGGTGGTGAGACCCTGGAGTGGGTTGCCCAGGAAGGTGGAGGAAGCTTCATCCCTGAAGGTGTTTAAGGCCAGGCTGGATGAGGCTCTGGGCAGCCTGATCTAGTGTGAGGTGTCCCTGCCCACAGCAGGGGGGTTGGAACTGTTTGACCCTTGTGGTCCCTTCCAACCCTGACTGGTTCTATGATTCTCTGATAAAACTGTATGAAATGCAAACCTTTTCAGTGCTTTTCCTTTAACATTTTCCTCTGCTGAAGGAGGACCTGCTGGGCTTGCCAGCGAAATGGGCGTTGTGAGACACGTAGGTAAATACCAGACTGCTAAGCACACTGATCCTGAACCTCAGATAAACACTTGTGTCCAGAAAGACTGCCATGTGAGACTCATCCCGTGGTGTGCACTTGAGTATCTTTGTCTGTTCTGCTCTTCCCAGATCTACGGGTGGAATTGAGGGAAGGTGAGAACATCCCCCCAGCCATCCCCTTCTGAGGTCTGTGCAGCTCATGTGTTGGTGAGCATAAACAGAAATCATAGAATGGTAAGGTTGGGAGGGCCCTCAAGGATCATCTAGTGCCAACCCCCTGCCATAGGCAGGGACACCTCCCACTAGCACAGGGCACTCAAGGCCTCCTCCAACCGGGCCTTGAACACCTCCAGGGAGGGAGCAGCCACAACCTCCCTGGGCAACCTGTGCCAGTGTCTCACCACCCTCACTGGAAACAACTTCTTCCTAAAATCCAGTCTAAATCTTCCCTCTGCCAGTTTAAACCATCACATGAGCTCTGCTGGGGTTGTGTATGTGAGGGTTTGTATTTCTTTAATTGGATATCTATATTTATTTGCCTAGAGGATACTTTGGGGGGGAGGGAGACACACCTTAGAGCTGCCTTCCAATACCTGAAAGGATCCTGGAAGGCTGGAGAGGGACTTTTCATAAGGCTGTTTAGCAGTAGGGCAAGGCAGAATGGTTTTAAGCTGAGGGAGAGTAGGGTTAGACTGCATCTTAGGAAGAATTTCTTCAGTATGAGAGTTCTGAGACTCTGGAAGGGGTTGCCCAGGGGAGGTTGTGGATGTCTCCTCCCTGGGGGTGCTCAGAGTCAGGCTGGATGAGGCCTTGAGCAGCTGTGTCTAGTTGAGAGGCATCCATGTCCATGGTGGGGAGGTTGGAGGAGCTGATCTCCAAGGTCCCTTCCAACCTAAACTGCTCTATGATTCCTTTTTCAGTTTTCATCCTGTGGCCAAGCCTGGTTTTACATGTTTTGCTTAGGCTGTGCAAAATGACTGGGAGTCTGGGAAAAGAAAGTAAGAAGAAAATAAAGAGGAACAGAGAATTATGCTAATGGTTTTAGTGGAGGACTTGAGCAAACTGGGAGCAGAGTATTGGAGAACTGGGACTGATGACAGCTTTTAGTTCAGTCTAAACTCTGGAAAGACAGGTCACAACATTTCTCATTGCCTTTTTGCATATGTGCTTGTTAAAGAGTAAATAACTTTTCAGACTAGCTCTGTGCTTCCTGATGGATTTTTCTGAAGGAAAAATAACCCCTTTTTTGTGTACCTTCTGTTGAGGGATGCCATCTGCTCCAGACTGCTTTTTCCTCCTGCATGTCTGAATGCCTTTGCTGTCTGGTGCCATGGAGGGCACCTGGTCCTTCTCAGGGGTCTTTGCAGGTCATCTCAGACCAGTGCATTTGGATGTGCTAGCTGCTGCTTTTTTAGCCTCCCCTGCACAGCCTGGGGGGTTCCCAGCTCCCAGTGTCTTGAAGCTTTCAGGATTTTGTTTCTGTTGTGATCCATCCAATGGGCTATGACGTAAAAAGCTCTTGTCCTCTGGCCACCCTGTGTGTGGGCTCCCAGTGAGACAGTGTGTGCAGCATCACACAGGAGCTGCAGTGGTGGCAGGAGGGGACAGAGCCAGAGTGGCTGTTAAGCTGCACTGGGGTCATGGGCACTTGAGAGGAAGCAGCCACTGTGGGCATGTTAAGGAGCAAAGTCTGCAAGCTGCCTCTGGCTTGGCACTGTCTCCTCTGCTCCAGAGCACTGAAAGAACTCCTCTGAGTGAGTCATCTCCTGATTTATGTGAGTCTG
Source organism: Ramphastos sulfuratus (assembly GCA_013399055.1). NCBI lineage: Eukaryota > Metazoa > Chordata > Aves > Piciformes > Ramphastidae > Ramphastos > Ramphastos sulfuratus. Next base: position 50,786 of record WBNM01003810.1, on the reverse strand, counting down.
AAACTGGGGAGACACTAATGCAACAATAACCACAGAACCATTTTGGCTGGAAAAGCCCTTTATGATCATGGGCAAACACTGGCTCACCATTGGCAGGAAGATGGAGGTGAAGCAGTGTAAGATGTGCTAGGCCAGTTCTCGAGCACAGTGTTGAACAGGAAATCTTTTAAAGTGATAACAGACCTCAGATAAAAAGGAAACCAAGTAAAAGCAGCTGCATTACTTGTTGCTGTGGGAAAAGTGGGTGTCTCAGCAGCTTAGTACACAAACCCAGAGCATTTCAGATCAGAAGCAGCAGTTCCCTGATCTTGTCTGACCATCTCTCTACCAGTTGGCCCAGACATTTGTAAGTTTTTCAGTATAAATGCCAGAATAAGCCATTCTGATCATCTGGTCTGACCTGCAGTAGCAGGGGAACCACAGGATTTATGGTTTCCTTGAACAAGTGTAGGCTTTGGAAGGGAAAAAACCCTCAAGTCTTTCATAAATATATTTATAACGATGATGTTTCTACTTCACCTGACAATGGGCTGGATCTATGTCAAATCCAGCTTTGCCTGGCTCCAACTTCCACATTCAGGTGTCATCCAAGAAAGCAGAGTAACTTTCCAATAGTATAAACAAGGACCTGAGGGACCAGGAAAGAAGCATATTGCAAAAGCATGCAAAAAAGCTGCTTCACCTGACATTAAAAAAACAAAAAATTGAAGTGATTAGCTAATTTTGAGCTTTTTAATGGTGAGAGTGAATGAAGCCAGAGTTTAAATGGAAATATTTAGAGCTAATAGGCACATGAAAGCCTGGTAAAGCTACTTTAGATGCAGAGGGTAACAGGAACACACAGAGGTGGCACCAAGCAAAAATGGTGATAGAGAGAAAAGTTTAAAACCTGCTCTGAAAGATATCTGTACTATAGAGAGATTTTGCAGTGCCCTCTCCATGTGGGATCACATGCAGTCAGAAGAGCAATAGAGAGGAAATGGTGTAAAGCTAGCAAGGAGAAGGGGAAGAAATTTGTGAGAGACAGCATAGAACGTTGTGGAAGAAGCAAACAGTGGCTCAGAGGATGAGATTTTTGCATGTACTTAATTAAAACAGAGAGGGAAAGCAAATAAAGGTTGGAGCGATTCAGGGATACAACAGTGATGCAGAACTGGCGGCGTGCTGGGGGGGCACAAGAGATCTCAGCACTAGGCGGGAAAAGAAAGTGAGATTTACACCAGACAAAACCATCTTAAAATTATGCAATGACTGTGGCTTCCTATTGCCCCTGCCCCTTGCAACCTGCTTTTAAAATGGAACATTAGGAGGAACTTCAACTCAGAAACTGTTGTTTTCTTCTTTAAACAAGTGAGTGTGTGCACCCAGAGACAGAAAACCCAGAGATAGAAAACTTCAACTCAGAAACTGTTGTTTTATTCTTTAAACAAGTGAGTGTGTGCACCCAGAGACAGAAAACCATGGAAATATGATTCACTGAACAGGCACATGGGCAGAAGATTATTATGTCCAGAACAGATGAAGAGCTTGGACTAAAACTGGCAAAAAATGGAGTTGTGTCAGTTCCAGCTCTGCAGGGAGTAAAACACTTGTTGCAGAGGTGCCAGCCAGCCTCATGCTGGCTGATCCATCCTCAGGAGTAAATGCCAGCAACAGGCTTATTTGAGGAGGAGGGCAGTGGTGCCTTCCTGGTTGAGGGGGTGGAGAGAGTTGCAGGAAGCTCATAGCCTTTAGGGAAAAGGAAGTCTGGGGACAAGTGACCGAGGTGCAAGCAAGATGTGGGCTGGCTGAGACCTGGAAGTTGTTTCTGGTGAAGAAGCAGGCTGGTGGCAAAAGCGGCAGGAGGTGTTGGCTGTGCAGTGGTGGCGCCATGAGCTGGGGTGACACTGTGAGTACCTGCCAGAGGAGCCAGCTTGGGCTGTGTGGGGTGTTATAACCATGTTGTGCTCCATGCAGAGCTCGAGGCTTTCAATGCAGCCCCAGGAAGGGTCCCCCAGAGCTGAGCTGGGGGCGGGGGGGGGGTGTTACTTTTTGATTTGGGAGTGCTAAATCAGGCTTGAGTGGTGAGGTGCAAATTGGCAGCAGCTCTGGGGACCTGGGCTCTTGAAGGAGCCATGTTGCAGCCAGCATGATCAGGGGCTGCTGGGGTGATGGCTGCTGGGCTGGTGCCTGCCTGCAAGGGCAGGGGAGAAACACAGAGCAGAGGAAGCATCAAAGAAAGTTGTGGCAGGCCATAAGGCTGCACAGGGATGTTTGCTGATCTCTTGAGACTGGAGGCACTGCTGTGGGGGTCAGCAGGTCACTTCTTGGCTGAGGAGATATTAAATATGGGGAATTCTGAGATGCCAAATGGTGAAAAGCACAGCCCCGTTCCCCAGAGTGGTACCATGCATCTGGGGGGTAGTGAGGCACAGAGCCTTACCACAGCAGGGCAGGAGGCCAGTGCAAGACAGGTGGTGCCCAAAGCCCTCTGTTATCAGGAAGCTAAAGATATTTCAGGCTTCTGCTAAGATCATTTATTTCCACAAGTAATCTGCACAGAGTTGTGGTAAGATTTTTCTGAAAGAGCTGTTGTCCCTGCATGTTAACACCAGGAGAGGCTCCCAGTGAGCATTCCACAGCTCAGCAAGCAGGGCAGGTCTGGTGGGGGTTAAGTGACAGGAACAGAGAAGTTTGACATTGCTAGGGGGACAAAAAAAAAAAAAAAACCAACACCATAATGGTGCACACCAATGGCTGTCACAGGAGAGACTTGCTCCTTTCAGCAGCCTGGTGCTGCTGCGAGCTGCTTGCTGCAAAATACACTCTATCCAAGACAAAGGTCTCCTCTCAGGAGTTTGAATGGCTCTTCTCAGCTATTGACAAGTGTGGAGTTAGCAAAAAAAAAAAAAAAAAGCTTTTCTTTCTTTTCTCTAAGCATAATAAATATAATTGTCCTATGCTGAACAGTCAATAGAATATTAAAAGTTCTTACACCAGGAATCTGTTTAGTTTTGTTCCTAGACAACAGCGACAGGGATGCTGCAGCCAGTGCCTTGCAGTGAGAACGTTTGAGCAGGGAGAGGAAATTAGATCCTGGTTTTGAAAGGGAAGAGAGACTGAGGCTTGGAACAGAGAACAAATCTGAAAAGCACTGCTTCTTCCCTCTCTTTATGCCCAAGTATCAATGCAGGGAATAACAGTGGAAGCTGCAGCTGGAAAGGGCACTAGGGGTCACCACTGTCTTATCTATGTCATCTGGATTTAATTCTGAAGATAAATGCCATGATAGAAACCAAAGCCAGGCTATCCTGATTTCATTTTCATTTTATTTTCTTTTTTCTTTTTTTTTTTCCTTTTGGTTTGTTTTGCCTTTTAAAAGTTTTTTCGTTTGTTCACTTGCTTGCTTGGTGTGTGTCTGTGTGTGCTTGTCTCTCCCTTAAAAGCAATCCCCAGGGAAGCCTGTGGGATGCAGCCAAGGGGGATGCTCTAGCAGCAGAGGGGGTTGCATCAAAACTCCCTTGGTGCAGCTGCCCTGTATGTAGAGCAAAGGTTAAGCAAATCCCAAGCACCAAGCCAGGCAGCATCACATAGCAGCCTTGGCATGTTCCTGCAAGTACCACAGAACAAACTGATTCTGGCAGTGAATAGCACCCTTGTAGTTCAGAGTCACTCCTGATACAGTTTGCTTTGCCTGGCCAACAATCATGTGCCTGAAGGTCTCTCTCTCCCTATTTTCCCCCCAGCCAGATAAGTACCCCTGACTTCTGGTGGAACTGCATCTGCCATCTGCATTAGCAGGAGGATCTGGAGTCTGGGCTATGAAGAAAATTACAGATCTCTTCTCTGAGACTTTTGTGTGTGTGTGTGTGTAGGGTGTAACCATTGGTGTGGGCTGACTATTGTGTGAGTGTTGGGAGCAGTGCATTTTAAGGTGGCATGCAAGGTGTCTAGGGACAAAAAGTGTTTCTTTACTGAGGCAGATGATTTGTCTGGAGACAGATGAGCTTTCAGGCATATGAGACCTGATGAAGAGATTACAGCTCCAGCCAGCCTGCCCTTGCTGGCTATAGCAGCCGATTCTGAGAGGCACTGACACCCTTTTCTCTGCAGATAAGCTATGGCAAATTGTGGGTTTGTTGCACAGTGTCACAGAAGCTGCAAATCCAGGTGAACTCTAAAGCTGACAGGACATTTTATTGAAGCAAATAGCTGCTAGGCACTGCAGAACTGCAGAACTTCTGCCTTGGAAAGTCCCCTGCTTGCAAATCCCTGGAGACAGGGAGAGTCCCAGAGAAGCTTCCCCATAGCCACATTCCATTTGTGTCCTCCTTTCTAAGCATTTATAGAATAGAATAATAGAATGGCTTAGGTTGGAAGGGACCTCAAAGCTCATCCGGTTCCAACCCCCTGCCATAGGCAGGGACACCTCCCACTAGCAGAGGTCACTCAAGGCCTTGTCCAATCTGGCCTTGAACACCTCCAGGGAGGGAGCAGCCACAACCTTCCTGGGCAACCTGTGCCAGTGTCTCACCACCCTCACTGCAAAGAAGTTCTTCCTAACATTCAATTTAAATGTCCTCTCTNCGTGGCCTCCTCTGTATTTGATGGCACCCTGGAATCAAAGGGTGTTTAGCCTGCCGTGGGACACCAGACAAGACAGGAATAGATGTATATTCTTTAGTCATCATGATGACAAAGCTGCTTGGAGCATCTTACTTTACAGGCTGTTTCCAGAGGAGTGTGAGGGCGCATCCAGACTCAGCCCAAGTCATGCTTGGGGCTGGTGTCACAACAACCCCAAGCAATGCTACAGGCTTGGGGCAGTGTGGCTGGAGAGCTGCTGGCAGAAAGAGATCTGGGGGCTGTAATAGACAGGAGATGAATAGGAGCCAGCAGTGTGCCCAGGTGGCCAAGAAGGCCAAAAGCATCCTGGTTTCTATTGAAAATGCTGTAGCCAGCAGGAGCAGGGAGGTGATTGTCCCCTTGGACTCTGCTCTGGTGAGGCCACACCTTGAGTACTGTGTTTAGTTTTGGGCACTGCAATGCAAGAGAGATGTGGAGGTGCTGGAGCAAGTGCAGAGGAGGGCAACAAAGCTGGGGAAGGACCTGGAGAATAAATCTTATGAGGAGCAACTGAGGGAGCTGGGGATGGTTAGTTTGAGGAAGAGGAGGCTGAGGGCAGACCTCATTGCTGGCTGTAACTGTCTGAAGGAACATAGTAGAGAAGCTGCTGCTGGTCTCTTCTCACAGGTAATTGGAGACAGAACAAGGGGGAATGGCCTCGAGCTGAGACTGGGGAGGTTTAGATTGGACATTAGGAAAAAGTTTTTCACAGAGAGAGTAGTCAGGGACTGGAATGAGCTGCCCAGGGAGGTGGTGGAGTCCCCCAGCCTGGCTGTGTTTCAGGGTGGTCTGGATGTGGTGCTTGGGGCTATGGTTTCAGGTGAATCTTGCAGAGCAGGGTTCTAGGGTGGGCTTGGTGCTCCTGAGGGGCTTTGGCAACCTGCATGTTGCTGTGATTCTGTGGTGTGAGGACACACAGGGCTTGGCCTGTGCTGCTTGCTTCTGCCAGCTCCAGGCTGGGCCATCAGCTGCACAGCAGCTCAGAGCCAGTGCAGGGTGAGCTCAGGTACAGGTGGGCTGCAGTCACGCTACCAGCCAAAGGTAGGGGAGTTCTCCAGCTCCCTATTTTAGGCTTTTATATAACATTCAGCTTATATAAGCCTTTGTCTGTTAACAAAATGGGTGGAGCATGTCTTGCTTGGATTCCTTGCTGAAGAAACACTCATTGCTTAACTCTTACTCAAGTGCTCATTACATCCTTATAGAATATTTTAGTTAGTTCCTTTCCTGTTGCTAACAATAACTTGCCAACTTGACAGCCCGTTATGGACAAGTGCTAAAACGTGCAATTCAGCACTTAATGAGCTGCTTCTTAGGATACATTAGACACAGTGCTGTGGAGGTGGGTGAGGGAAAACTGAGACATACCCCAAATCCCAGCCCTGGGTCACATCTTGCTTGCTTCTTGCTTTGGGGGGTGCTGTTATGGGAGGAACCATAGAATGAGTTTAGTTGGAAAGGGCCTTTAAGATCATTTAATTCCAACCCTTCCTGCCATGGGCAAGGAGACCTTTCACTAGATCAGGTTGCTCAAAGTGTCATCCGACCTTGAATGGCCTGGAATATTTCCAGGGATGGGACATCCACAATCCCTCTAGGAAGCCTGTTCCAGTGTCTCACCACTCTCACAGTGAAGAATTTCTTCCTTATATCTAATCTATGTCTACCCTCTTTCAGTTTAAAATCATAACCATAAAACCCCTTGTCCTGTCACTACACAGCCTTGCAAAAAGTCTCTCCCCAGCTTTTCTCTAGGCCCCATTTAAGTACTGAAAGGCTGCAATAAGGTCTGCTCTGAGCTGTCTCTTCTCCAGACTGAACAACCCCAACCCGTCCTCACAGCAGAGGAGCTACATCCCTCTGATCATCTTCAATGCCCTTCTCTGCACATGTTTCAACAGGTCCATGCCCTTCTTATGTTGTGGGCACTAGAGCTGGACACAGTACTGCAGGTGAGGTCTCACCACTGCAGATTAGAGGGGCAGGATCACATCCCACAACCACTTCATCTGATGCAGCCCAGGATACTGCTGGTTTTCTGGGCTATGAGCACACACTGATGTGTCATATTGAGTTTCTCATTCACCAACACCTCTGAGTCCTTTTCTGTAGGGCTGCTCTCAGTCCATCAGAAAGAAGGATGGTTTGGCCTTGACAGGATGGCTTGGCCAACAGGACATGCCCAGGTACCCAGCAAACCCCTCATCTTCAGCAGAGCCAGGGCTGCACCCTGTGGATGGAAAGGGGAGGAGGGCAGCAACACTGAACACCCTGCAGGCCTGTGTCCCCACCCCACAGCTGCTTTGGACCCCAGGGAGGTCACCCTGGCATCTGGCTAGCTAAATGCCTTTCTGGACCCGGGCTGCAGTTCTCCAGCAGGTGAAGGCGGGTGGCATCCCTCTGTGTGGGAATGAGAAGGCATTAAAAGCTGCCAGGTGGCCAGATCCTGTGGTAGAGAGGACCATGCAAATTGTTTTCAGATGGACTTGTTGAGCTCACTCAAACCTGGCATTCATCTAGGGCTTTAAATAGAAAGACAAGTGTGTGTCTAAGCTTAACACCATAAGGAGATGATTTGCACTCTCTCCTTCCTCCAGATACTGTGCTTCATATACTGACGTGCTTGGCATTCCTTTAACTTTTGAGAATTGCTGCAAACCCTCCTCCTTTTAATTTTTTCTCCTTTTTTTTACCCCTTAAAGCTGTGCATTGACCTGCAGGCCTGCCCCTGCCCTTCCACCGCTGCATGAGGTGACAGCAAGGGGCAGCTGCCACACGGTGGCATCCAGGTATCTGCAGAATGATGTGCCAGGGAGGAAATGAGTGGGAGGGTTTGGGGTTAGGGTTTTTCCTGCCCAAAAGTAAGTTGGCAGTTCTAGAAATAATCTGTTCTTTTAATTCTGAGGTGCATTTCTGTCCCCTGAGGCTCTTAATGGGTGACACCAGAGATGAACCACTGCAGGGAAGATCAAGCTAGAAGTGGCATCTCACTTTTTTTTTTTTATTCCATGCATGCATTATATTTATTTTATTTTAGGTTTTCATTTACCAATTTCATTCACCCCCTCCTTAAGAAGAGGAATAAAAACCCAACCAAACCCAAACAGCGAAAGCTTTGTTTTTGTTTCCATGGGAATTCTACAAGAGGGGGAAGGTGTGAAAGAGAACTGAAATATTCTGGCCAAACCTCTTAAGATTTGAATCTTGAGCAGCCTTGAGACTGTCTTGAAGCATCTAATGTCCAGGGAGTCCTGTTGTCCACTGGCTGTACAGGTGGGGAAGTCTGGGACAGAGCTACAGATGTGTTATGGGGAACATCACTGAGCTGTGCCAGGAGAAGCGATCTGGGTGGGAGAAGATATGACTACAACTCCCAGGAGCCACCATGGCCAAGTCAGGCAGTCAGTTTAAGTGTCTGTCATCAAAACTTTCTCCTCTGCCTCTTCCTCCAAAGTCAGGAGGACAGTTGCAGTCCTTGAAGCGGGGAGGAAAACTAAACCATAACTTGACAATGTGATTTCCACACCCCCCTGCTCAGTTTCCTTTTGCTGTACTGGTCTTACAGGGCAGAACAATAAAAATGGCTTTTTTTGTGCATGTATGTGGCTTAGTGCCAGTTAGCCTGTGTTAGGTGCTGCCTGGGATGCTCCTTCCTTGGCAGCACCATCAGTGGCTGCCCCAGTGTGGGCCCTGTGGGGTTCTGTTGGGATGTCTGCTACACCCATCCAGGAGGCTTCATCCACCCCTGGTGAGTGCTGTGGTGGTCTTGGCAGTAGGAGCTGGGCACTGTTCTGCCCTGTCCCTTGATACACCTCAGGAAAGAGGACCTTTCTTGTTACATTGCTGTGAAATGGCTACAGCAAAACATTCTAGTCCCAGGTGACACTCAGGTATAGAGGATACAGCAGCCCTGCTGCCCCTGCCCCTGTGTTATGGGGCAAGGTAATGACCACTTGAAAACTTGGCAGAGGAGTGGTAGATCCACCACTACTCAGAGCCCCACAGACAGTGTGACTTCAGCAGAGGCTGGGGACAGCAGTAAGAGGTGTGGTGATATCCCATGTTGGAGCTTGCAAGCCTTGTGTGAAGGCAGAGCCAGCCCTTGCCTCACTGCCAGGTGGTGCAGCTGCTACCTCCCTCCCCTGGGGCTCTGCAGGCTCCTTCCCAAATGGGACCCAACTCAGGGAAAACTTTCCCCTAGGTCCCTTCCTGTGCCCATGGCTTGGCAGAGGCATCAGCATCACTCATACTAGGGCCAGGAAGCCTCTTTGGTTGACTGAAGAGGAGATACATGGAGGGAAAAGGTCCTGCAGACATGAAAGGTAGGCAAAAGGAAGCTCAAATCAAGCAGCTGATGTTTTGCTGGTTTTGTCATCTCTGATGCTTCATCAGAAACATGTCAGTTGCTGTGAATGGTGTGAGCTGAAGCACAGCAGTTCAGCAGCACCAGGCTGGGGAACAGCCTGTGATGTGTAATGCTGGCAACAGCACAGCACTGGAGCTTGTACCTGCAACCTGGTAAGAAAAGCTCTTTAGCTAAACCCTTGTATTTAGATGAGTTCTAGGTTCAGTAAACATAGAGGGATTTCTGCCATGTCTCTGCTGAAACCTGAGGGCCCTCCTGGGCCAAACTGCTTTTTGCCCCAGAGCAAACAGGAAGGGGTTTTCTGGGTGCAAGAACATAGCTCGAGAGGCTTGGAGAAGTTGATGACTTCTTTGTGCTGTGACATGCTCCTGCCTGCTCTGAGGCTCTAATTTGGCATTTTAATAGTTTCTATCAGCAACTGCCCCTCTGCTCCCCTCTGCCTATGTTTATGATGCCAGCTGGTGACTAAGATTGGAGATAAGGTCCATATTGAAAAAAAAAAAAAAAAAGTTTCCTTTTTCCTGTGTTGTCTTTGAGCTGTAGGATTTGGTTTGGTGTGCAGCAGCATAGGGTCATGGTTCTCAAAAAGTTCTTCTGCAAGTGTCTCTATATGCATGAGTATTGTACTTGCAGCCAGCTCGTTAGGCATGGCAATGAAAATTTTTTAAAAGAGAAGTAAAAAACAAAAGAGGTGTGCACTTGCAGCCCAGAAGGCTGTGCACTTGCAGCCCAGAAGGCAAACCACATCCTAGGCTGCATCAAAGGAAGTGTGGCCAGTGGGTTGGGTTGAGAGAGGTGATCTGCCCCTCTGCTCTGTTCTGGTGACACCTCACCTGCAGTACTGTGTTCAGCTCTGGAGTCCTCAACACAGGAAGGACATGGACCTGATGAGGCAGGTCCAGAAGAGGGCCACAAAGATGATCACTGGGCTGAAGCATCTCTTCTATGAAGAGAGGCTGGGAGAGTTTGGGTTGTTCAGCCTGGAGAGGTCTCTGGGGAGACCTTATAGTGGCATTTCAATATCTAAAGGGGACCTAGAGGAAGGCTGGGGAGGGACTGTTTACAAGACATATAGTGATAGGACAAGGGGCAATGGTTTTAAACTAGAGTAAGGTAGATATAGATAGGGCATTAGGAGGAAGTTCTCCCATCCCTGGAGACATTCAAGGTCAAACTTGATGAGGCTCTGAACAACTTAATCATAGAATCATAGAATAGTAAGGTTGGAAGGGACCTCAAGGATCATCTAGTTCGAACCCCCTGCCATAGGCAGGGACACCTTCCACTAGTACAGGGCACTCAAGGCCTCATCCAACCTGGCCTTGAATACCTCTAGAGAGGGAGCAGCCACTTGATCTAGTTAAAGATGTCTCTGCTCACTGCAGGGCTTTGGACAAGATGACCTTTGGTGGTCCCTTCCAACCCAATGCACTCTATGATTCCATTCTATTCTAAAGAATATGAATGAAATGCAACTAAACAGTAGTGCTAAAAAGGATTCCTAATATTAGCACCTTGGTGTTACAGACTGCAGCAGCACTGATCCCTGTGTGACTGCCACACAACCCTCTCTTAGCACCAGCACCTCCCACTAAAGAAGGAAGTGTCCTCTGAGGGATGTGCTCCTGAAGATTGGAAAGCAAGAGGGAACAGCACCAAAGAGAACCCCAGCAGACAACACTGTGTTCCTCTACAGCTTGACATATTTCTGAAGGTATGTGCCAAGCACCTACTTTATGAATTGCCTCTGGGGCAGGGAAGCTTATGGGAAGTGTAGCAAATCACTAATGGATATGAGCACAATGGCATTTCTCCTGGGAGAGCTGATAACTGTGAGTGGAGAATCTGCTCCATTGCAGAGCTTGGGAGAGAGGACTTGTGCTATGCAGAGGCCAAAATGCTCAAGCCCTGGTCTAGCTCTGTGCACAGTGGCTGCCACAATGAACCTAGCAGCAGAGAAGTGAAATCTGCATTAACTAAGCTCAGGGTTATGGATTTGTAAAGAGTTGTCGGAATTCAGCCAGCTGGTTGCAGAGGTGATGAGTGCTGGGTAGGGATTTGTCTCTAGATAGAGTCATTCTTCTCTGTGTCTGAGATGTCCTTTTTCTGCACCAACACACGTGGAGAGGTGTGCAGAGATGGGAGATGGCAGAGGTCCCTTGCCACCCACTGTCCTCCTGCTTGAGGGAGCTGTGTGTTTGGCAGGGGTGTGGTTGGAGAGGATGGCAGAAATGGGGCATCCTGGAGATGGCAGGTGAGTGCCCCAAAAGATACTTCACATGTCATCTGTCCACCTATTCCTATCTTCCTAGTTGGAAGAGATCTTTAAAATCATCCAGTCCAACTGTTAACCCAGCACTGCCAAGTCCATCACTAAGACATGTCCCCCAGCAGCACATCTACACTTCTTTTAAGTACCTCCAGGGCTGGTGACTCCACACTTCCCTGGGCGGCCTGTTTCAAGGCTTAACAACACTTTAAGTTTTTCCTAATATCCAGTCTAAACTTCCCCTGGCACAACTGAAGCCTGTTTCCTCTTATCCTATTGCTTGTTACCTGGGATAAGAGATTGACCCTCACTTTGCTCCAACCTCCTTTCAGGTAGCTGCAGAGTGAAAAGGTGTCCCCTGAGCTTCCTTTTCTCCAGGCTACACAACCCCAAGCTGCACCTCATAACACCTGTGCTCTAGACCCTTCACCAGCTTTGCTGTGCTTCTTTGGACATGCTCCAGTACCTCACTGCCCTTGTATTAGTGAGGGGCCCAAACCAAAATCCAGTATTCGTGGTGAACACTGTGCCATATGCTGGCTTTCACATGAAACCTCAAGCACGGCCTTGCCCTATCTTTGGGATGGGAAGGTAATGCCAGTGTTACAGGGTGGCTTTCTCTATTTCCCATCACCCCTGGTGTTTGCTGCAGAGCTCCACCCTGCTTTTCTTCCTTGCTTTGTTCTCTCCTGACACTGAGTGTTACAGATGTCTGTGCTGCCTTTTTCCTTGCTCAATACAGACGGCACTGGTGAGCCACCCTGACTCACAGATCACCATAGATGCTGAGGGTAGCAGTGCTTGAGCTCAGCGCTGAGTTGAAGCAAGCTGTGATGCAATGCTGCTGGGAACCCACCTCAGATTTCTCAGTTTGATTTTCAACATGAAGCACATCACTCATGCTGTCTTCAGTAAGCTGTAGGTAAGCCAAGTCATAGTAAACCCAGTGTTAAAGAGCTGGGGTGATGTGCTGCAGGTGAACTCATAACCAAAGCAGGTTCTGTTCTGGTGGAGAGTGTGGAGGTGCTTCCATACTGCACTGCCAGAATAGGGCAGAGTCTGTGTTAGCACTGCCCCAAGTTGGGTTATTTATGTCATGTAGATTTAAGGACCACAGTTCAGTTGCTCACTCTTAAAAAAACCCCATCTTTTAAGGAAGAAAAATGTCATAACACCCGCATAGAAATCCTGCTGAAGAGACAGAAGCAGGAACACTGAACACCCTGGGAAAAGTCACCAGGTTATCCCCTGTATAACTGATAGCTGAGGCCGTGGCAGCTGTAGCTCTGCAGACAGGTTCCAGGCATTCTACCAGCATGCCAGAAAGCAAAACCCTGCTGGAGCTGCTCAACGTATGGAGGATTCCTGCCTCTCTGCTTGCCAGTTCAACGCTTCTCTAAGCACAAAAATGTTCTCTCCCTCTTGCTAAAAAATCTCCTTCTTTGCATATTGAAAAGGGCATATGGGAAGTAACGTGGAAAAGGCAGACAAGTACTGCTCAGACACAAACAATACATGGCCATAATTATTAGCTTGTCTCATGCTAAAAATACCATTGCATGTGCACTTAATTCTTTGTTAATTTGCACCAAGTTTTTTCATCTGGTTCCCTTCACCAAGTGCAGTTTCTTGGCGGTGGTGGTGGCCAGCTGACTTCTCCCTGGTGAAGGAATTGGGCTTCTGGATGAGGAGTACAGAAGGGGCAAAAGCTGCGCTCCCGAACACGGAGCAAATCACTCCAGTGCCTGCACTTGCAGGGCTGCTAAGTTGAAATAACTACAACAGCAGACTTTGTCCTCACCGCTAACGGATCGTTTCTTCATGATGATCCTAAAGATCTTTTCCGATAGAAACAATTGCATGGTTATTAGGTTTGTTTGTGTAGTTCCTCCCCCCACATCATAAGTACCCACCATAGACTAGGTGCACAACCCGCTAAACCACCCTGTCCTTTCCCTCCGCCCTTCCTGCCAGCCTCCCAGTCTTCTCCTTAACTGGTGGGGAGTGGTTTCCCCTTAATTAGCAAGTGCTCATAGGCTAGGGAAGCGGTGGGCTGGCTTGGTGCTTGCTTTGCTCGTGGGGAGGGAGCTGCGCTGGATGCTGGAGCCGAGTGGCCGTGGCCGGGCGGGGCCGGGCTGCGGGGCGGGTCCTGGCTGCGGCTGCTCCGGCTGCTCGGCCAGCTCTTCTTTGGGGCAAAACCCGCCAGCTTTGGGTCGGCCGGCGCCATGGGGCACCTTCTGCCATGGGGGCTGCAGGTTGGTGGGGAAAGAGACGGAGTTTGCGGGGCGTTTGCTTGCGGGGTGCAGCTCCCGACTGCAGGCGGAGGGAGGCTGTGGGATGAGCTTCCCAGTCTGTCCCAGTCCACCGTGGGGTGGGGAGCCTGGCTTCGGAGGACTGGGGGGTGTGGGCATTTGCGGAGGAGAAAAAAAAAAAAGCAGGGATTTAAGTACAGGACGCTTATTTTGAAGCTAATCCTCTGCTCTGGCTCCTCGCTGAGACTGGGCAGCGAACTTTGGCAGCGGGAGGGGTTTGTCAGTCCTCAAGGACGTACTTAGGATGATTTACTGGGGTTTTTTTTTTTCCTGCTTCGAACTGGGGAGGCTGGGATCCGGCGAGCCCTGCGCTGGGCAGGGTCAGCCATGAGAGCTCTGCCGAGGGCAGTTCGGAGATAGTGGTGCTGTGTTTACTGGGAACTTCAGTGTTTGTGGGATGTCTCGGGCTGGTCTGTGCCCAGAGCTGGTGAAACTGTATCTCTGTCCTGTCCCTTTCAGCACCTGCTGTGTAGGGGCATAGAGTAAAACCTGAGAGTTCCCTAACACGCTGGCAGCTGGCTGACACAACCACTTCTGCCGAGCTGCCGACTCGATTCCTTGCGATTAAAGCCTTTTTCTGCCCGCTGCTGTTTCCCTTGATTTGGTTTAATGGCCTTTCCCGGCAGAGAAGGCCGGTCTCCGGAGATTTTCAGTCCCCAAGGGCTCCCGGATGGGCCTGGGCAGGGGTTCAAGCTGGTGCAGCTACGCTGACTTCGGGAGCGCTTCCCCGGGGCGGGCAGGGCTGGCTTGGGCTCTCTGTACACAGCACCACAGTGCCTACTACGTGTCCGGCCCTACGTGGGCTCCAATTCCCTCCTTTAAGTCAGTCTTCATGGTGCTTCTGAAGTCAGTAGCGTTACGTGGCTGTTTGAGGGGCAAACATAGTTTAAGTGGGTGGCTGAAGCTGTGGTCGTTTGACGTTCAGCTGAAGACCGTAAGTAATGGGGACGTGGTGGTGCGGCGGCTGCGTCCATGGCTTCTGGGACAAATAGCCTCTGTTTGCGAAGAGCTTTGTGTTTTGTGGCTGCCTGTGTTTGCAGCTTGGGGTGTGGGAACTCTGTGTCAAGTGTCTTTAATCGCTGAAGAATTTGTATTTTCCTTCCCCTGCTCTTTCTGGCAGTTAGTAGCAGTGTGAGCTCATACCACAGGCTTGCAGGTAACTGGGGAACTTAGTTTCTGACTACCTCTTTCCTGTGATGCTTTTAAGAGTGTTGGCTCTGTGGCTTGGGTCTTGTGGCCAAATCCTGCCCAGCTTTGCCACAAGTTGGGAAGCTCTGAATTTAAGCCCTTGGGCCCTGGGATACCTTTCCTTCAGCTTGTATTTGCTATGAATATGCAGAAAGCCCCTTCCCTCAGGGTGAGTGTTCGCATGTGATGCTGAGTGCTGCCCAAGTATGTTGGAATCCTTGACCCCTGATCAGGGGTTGGGTCCTGAGCACTGGTGTGGCAGCCACCAGCTCCCTTTGCACAGATGCCCTTCACTGAGTTCACCTGTGGCTGAGAGGTGCCATTTCTCCTGTCCTTTTGCTGTGAGATGCTACCAAACTTGTAGAATCAGGGCGCTGCCTCTTCTCTTTTTTTGGCAATGGGAACGTGTCAGGCCTTCCCCAGAGCTGAGGGTGCAGCATGTGGGAGATCTGTGGTGCCAGCACTGTCACAACACCCCCATCACGCATCTCTGTGCAGGCTTTAGCTGGCTGGGGGTGCTGAGCCACAGCTTGATCAGAGCATCTTCAGCATGAGAGTTGAGATTTATCAAAACAGGCTGAGGAAAACCCCTGATCCATCTGAAAAGACCTGTTAAAATTTACAGACATCCTACAGACTGCAGTTCAGGCAGTTAAAGAGAGTTTATGAAGAGATATATCAGATTCTTTTAATAATTGGGGGGTTAAAGTTTAACTTTCCTATTTGGAGATGATTGAAGGGTCTCACTTAGATACCAATTTGAACATTAAATTTTGTCCAGATACATAAAATCCTAATTCTGAGGGTTTCAGGGTTATTGAAAATCGGTGTTGAGGATCTGAGCTTAGTGAGAAAAGACTAACAGAAGGACTTCTGCTGGGAGCTGCAGTGCTGTTTTTATTTTGAAAGGCTTGAACTCCTACCACAAGCAATGGTGGTGCAGGCAGGTGTCTCCTGAGCTCTTGCAGCTGGGGAAAGGATCACTGGGACCAGAACTGCAGCTCCTTTAAACTGCTGAAGATACTGTTTTATGTATTTACACATATAAAATTCTAAGTGCTAGGTAGGTCATCTTTGCTATTGCAATAATTCCTTCATGAAGCAGGCTGAAATGCCGTGCCTCACCTAGAAGTTTTTACTGCTTTGGTTAATAGTAGCAAAGTGTAAAGGCTGGAGTCAGCTTGTCATTGTTGTCCTGTGTAATTTATGAAGTGCTCTTTAGACCGCAGGTGTGTCTGCAGGAAAGAACTCGTGTTTTACAGTGGGTCAGAGCTCCAGCAGTGATTGGAGAAATCTCTTCCTTGATTAAACCATGCAGAGAAGTGCAGTTGTCTCCTCTGTGTCTTAGTTGTGAACTGAACTTGGGTTTGTACGGTTATTCCCTCTCTGGTAATTGATTTCAAGTGAGTTAGCAAATCTTCAGGGAGAGAAGCATCAGGGAAATGCACTTAACTGCTGGTCTTGCCATAAATTGTATTCCCTTGAAAGGAAATCATAAAGAAGATATCAGTTATTGATGTTGATACAGGCTTCTGGATTTATCTTCTCTATCTTTGCCCTTTGGTGTGTTTGTTAGGCAAACTTGGCCTCTGCAATAGCTAAAACTCTGCAGTACTGCAGCGAGCCTTTGCGCTCTGTTAGGAGGGGCACCCTTCTGTTGCTGGTGTTGCAAACAAGTGGTTCCTTAATTTAACATTGGAACAGCTATTTTATAGCACAGCATTTAAAAAAATCATAAATTAAAAAATCTAAATGGGAGCGAGCATTGCACAGTGGCCCTAAGTCTGTGTGCAGCAGAGCAGAGGAAGCGTTTCGATTTCCTTCTGGGTGTGAAGTTGCTGGAGTGTCTAATGTCAGTGAGCACCTGGCCTTAGCCCAGGCTGAGAGCCAAAGCTTGATGCCTTTTCCTCCTATTTTCTGGCTTACAATTGATGAGGTGTTTTTAACTTGCTTTCATATGCCCTGTGTCCTGAAGCCACTCCTGCAGTGACTGGGCAGGCTTTGGTCATGGCCATGCATCTGACGGAAGTTGTGGTTGGGCTCCATTCTTCCCCTTCACAAAACCTTGGCCAGGTTCCTTTGTGTTTTTTCTTTTCCAAACCCCAAATTTTTATGGTTCTTATTCAGGTGGTGCTTGCCATGCTTTTTCTATGCTCAGGTGTGTGATGCTTGAGTAGCTCAGGTGTGTGATGTGTGGTTGGGCTCCGTTCTTCCCCTTCACAAAACCTTGGCCAGGTTGGTTTGTGTTTTTCTCCTTTCCAAACCCATCAGGTGTGTGATGTGTGAGCTTCTTTGCACCTAACTGTTGGGCCCAGACCTTGGCCTTGCTGAGCTGCAGGGTGGAGCTATGCATTATACTACATTAGCAATTTAATTTTTTTAATCTGGTTTTTTTTTAATATCTGTATATATTTAGCCAGGTTCCCCCAGACCTGCCACTCATTTTCACGGACCCATGAGCATCTGCCACATAGCATCTCTGCATTTGCAGATGTCGCGGAAAGAAAAGGGTGGTAGAGGGAGGGAGAGGGAAGAAAAGCTTTATTTACCAGCTTTGCTTTACGAAAATTGCCAAACTTCTTCCCAGCCTGCTTGGCACAGAATGTCCTGGGTGACAGGAGGCAGCTGTGGCCTTTGGGGTGAGGAACATGCACCTTTACCCTGGCTCCTGTGTCTGGGAGGAGATGACAGGAGGGAAACGTGGATGTTCAGAGCATGAATTTATATATATAAATATATACATAATATATAAATACACACATAAAAAGTGTGTATATATTTTTTTCTTCAGGATCCAGATCTTTCCCCTGCAATAAAAGTGGGAGCTATCTAGTCACTGGGGTCAGCATCGTATGCCATAACCACTGCCCTGTATGCTTTGCATGTCTCTGGCCCTTCGTGCCCTCGTGCTGTGGTGGTGTTTGGTGCTTTCACTGCTTTCTAGAGCCTTAAAGCAGAAAACCAGCCCAAGCTGGGGGTTTATGTAAGGCAGTGGGAGCGAGGCTTGTGTCTCTCAGCCAGCTTGCCTGCACTGGGGTGCTGTGTTCCCCAGGCACCCATCTGCTGACTTGGGGAGTGGGGGGGGGGGAAAGCTGTCTGGTGGCTGCTGCTCCAACATTGAAGAGCTGGGACCCCATAAAGAGCTGAGACTCTGCCAGGCATCCTCCCAAGCCCCTCGGCGTGTGCTTTCGCTTTGCCGGGAGAGGAAGCCATATACCTTGGCAGGGAGGGGAGTTTTGCCTCCGAGGATTAAAATTTGCAATGGAAAAAACAGCTCCTGTTTGCATAAGCCTAAATAGATACTGGCAAGGGAAAACTTGCTAAGAAAGGGTCAGAGAAAGGAGGGGAACAGCTACCAGGAGGACTTGGGGCTGCTCTGGCAGCGAGCGTGGTGTGCTGGGTGACAGCACAGCATGTGGTCAGGGTTTATTGCCAGAAAGGGATGCAGGATTTTAATACTGAGATAAGATTGCTATCTCGAGTTGATTATCAGACTATTGCACTTGCTTTGTTGCCAAGAAAGTGTGCCCGAGAGTGGAGCTGGATGGACATGAACCTGGCAGTGTCTCTTTGGCACACCTCTGCTCATCTGCACCGAGTGGGCACCAAGGCTGCATGCAGCATTCACACCTCTGTGCTCTTCAGTTGGTCAGGTTTCTGCAACCTTTTTCCCCTCACACCTCAACTTTGTACTCTGGGGATGTGGTGCTGACCATGCTTGGCTCCAGCAAACTGTGCTTCACCTCTCCCAGGAAGTGACAGCAGAGTAGCCAGTTTGCATTTCTGATCTTAGTGCAGTAATGTTGTGTCTTTCTGAGTCCCTTATTTTCTCCATGTCCTCTCTGCCAGAAAAAAAAAACAAAAACAAATGTTCTTCCTGAGGAACTGATGAGCTGGGGAGAAAGGTTATAAGAAGTCAATGTGGACAGTGATGGGATGGACATTTTGCAGAGGAGGAGAAGCATCCCTCCATTGGATGGAGCATTGGAATAGGCTGCCCAGGGAGGTAATTGAATTGGCATCCCTGGAGGTGTTCAAAAGTGTGTAGACATGGCACTGCAGGATGTGGTTTAGTGGACATGGGGGTGTTGGGTTAATGGCTGGACTTGATGATCTTAGATGTCTTTGATTCTGTGGTTGCCCATCCTGGGCAAGATGGTTAAATGAAGCCTTGGAGAGGAGGTGCAGAACTGGGAGCTGGAGAAGGTGAACAACCTTATTGCCATTTGCAGATGTACTCAGAAGCAAACATCCTTTTCCCTTGTTGTGGAGTCAAATTTAGGCTATGCTGACAGCAGCTAATATCTGGAATATTCATGGTGTTGGGAGCTAGTTTGCTGCTTCCCACCTCTGCTGGTGAAGAATTAAATTGTCATTTCCTTGATAGCATTTTTCAGGTCAAGCTATGAACGGGCCTGATTCCTGTCTGAGACTTTAATTCCTTCCAGGGCTGTGAGCCTTTGTTGTGTGCATCCATCACATGGGGACTGCTGTTTAATCAAATAAGTTAAACCACCTGATAAGGCCAGGTGCTTTCCTGTGCTCCCCCAGGGCTGGTGGGGAGATCCCAGTGCTGCTGCCCAGCTCTGGGGCTGTTTACAGCTCCCTGCCCGTGGTCAGGGAGGGCTGTCCGGGCACAGAGGGAGCGCTCTTCTCAGGGCTGGGCGTTCCAGCCTGCAGAGACAAAAGCCAGTATGAGGCAGACAATGTCCCACAGAGCAGAGCTCTGACAGCCTCTGTGCAAGAGAGTGATTCACAGCCAGTTGGTGTTTCTGGTTGTCTTGCCATGCGGGAACTTGCTTCTTGGCTCTTCTCCCACCGGAGTCCCGCCAGTGGCATGTCCTGGGGCTCTTCTGTGCCACCAGTACTGATACATCATTGAGTTGCTTCCCAGAAACTTCACCTATTTCACCAGCTGGGCTTTTGTGGAGATTTTTTTTTTTTTTTAAAATTATAAATCCTCATTTCTTGTTCTTCCCCCTGGTCTGTATTCTCACACAGCCCTCATGACCCCATGGTGCCAGCTGCATTGCTCTCGGGTCAGATGCTTCTCTCAACATCAGTTTGGCTGACTCCTTGCAGCTTCCAGGGATCCCTGGGGTAGAAGTAAACAATCAAGAGTCATTAATTGCACATTTCCAACACTCAGTAACCTGTGGTATTGTGGCTATGGCAATACCTTATAACTGCACCCTACTGCTGACTAAAGGCAGCCTTGCTTTTTAGTTAAAAAAATATTTCTGTCTCTCTCAACTAACTTTGAATGTGACACACAAGAGGTAAAGCAAGTAGGTGTTTTGGGATTGCATTTTCTTTTTTTTTTCTTTTGCATCAAGATACAGTTGACTTTTCTGCATGTGGAACACAAATCTGCCTTGCTTGGTGTTCTCTTGGATGTGGTGAGAAGAACTGGTAAGCACTGGAGTCTCCCAGGAGACCTCTAAGCTGTCCTTTCCTTGTCACAGCTAAAAGGCTGCTGAAACCATTTGGAGATCAGGCAGAGCATCATAGTCTTCACAGAAATAAATGCATTGGCCTTTCATTCCTTTTTTCCCCCCCCCCCAAATGTCTATTTAAGTAGCTCCCATGAGATGTTCTGAAGTATGTTTTTCCATGACAGGTTTCCTGCAAATCAAGTTTATTGTTGTGGGTTTTTTTAATATAGAAAGGAAAAAAAAAAAAACAAAAAAACAACAACTTTTTTTTTCCCTTTTCCTCCAAGTGTCCCACCCAGCACTAAATCTTACCAAGAAAGAATAGTAGATGACTCACGGTGAAATTTCTGTGGTTAGACCTGATCCTGCTGAGTTTTGGCATCAGTTATGGCAAATGAGCCATTTTCTTCACTCAGAGAAGGAACCAGCAAGATGGGAACTGCTGTCTGAGCCCATTCAGGGTTGGTGTTTTTTTTTTCTTTCCCAAAGCTATTGCTTTGCTTTCTGCTGAACAACTCTTGTAGATACACAAGAGACTGACTGCAGACACCTTTCTGAGCTGCAGAAGGTTATGGCTCTTGAGAGGAGAAAAAAACAAAGTGGGTTTCTTGCTTGTAGCTGCCAGCTGAGGGCTGGAGAGGTTAAACTTGCAAGTCATAACCTGAATGCTTTGATTTCCTTTAGAAATGTGTGGAGAAATACTGTCTGGGAGCTGCAGGATGTTCCTGGCTTGTCATATCCACATTGCTTCTCATGTGATGGAGGTCTGGGTGCATGGGCAAGGGGGAAGCTGAGGCTTGGTTTCTGTTCAGACATGAGCATCATCTTTCACTGCCTGACATCAGGGGACTTCTGTGCCAGCTTGATGGAGGCTTTTTTTTTTTTTTCCCCTCCTCACCCTGTGGGAATGGGGGGGGAAGAAAAAAATGTTATGAGGTGTCTATTTTCTTCTAAGGAAGCTGTCAGTATTGTCAATGTGTGTAAATGAGCTGTTTTGCATAAATTTGCTGGTGTTCAGTTGTATTTAAGCAAGACACTTAGGGGAACTATTCTATTTCTGTGAGTTGTCTTTATGATAAGCAGTTTTCTGTTGAACTTGCCTGGGTGTGATCTGAGTTGAGCAGGTGATGATCTGAAACCTCTGCTGTTGTTCCAGAAGGCATTTGTGAAGTCAGAACCAAACTTCTGTAGTTATTTGCTTATCCTTCATTTTGATAATGAACCAAACACTTCAAAGTACAGAAAAATTAACTTGTCAGTAGCTCAAGTTCCCTGTGTCCTGAATGCTGCTGTGATCCTATGGAAGGTCATAGGGAGATCTCAAGGGGGTCTCCTTGGGAGAGACTGATTCACAAAGCCACCTGAAGCCCTCTACAAAGTCTTGGGGACAATGTTGCCTTTGCCCTCTTGGCTTGGCTCACAGCTTCTCTTACTCTGGGACTTCCTCAAGCTGTTTTCTTGTAAGCTAGAAGTTCTCAACAATTTCTTTTTAGCTAACCAGGGAGCAGGAAGCCTTTGTGTTACCCTAGATCCACAGATGAAGCTATTTGGGAACTGGCAGAAGATTTCTGGGTGCGAAAGGGAGGTTGAGGGCTGATGTCTACCCATGCCTTCCAGTATCTGAAGATGGCTGCAGGAAGGCTGGGGAGGGACTATTGACAAGGTCTTGTAATGCCAGGACAAGGGGCATTGGGAATGAACTGGCAGAGGGGAGGTTGAAACTGGATGTTAGGAGGAAGTTCTTTGCAGTGAGGGTGGTGAGACACTGGCACAGGTTGCCCAGGGAGGTTGTGGAGCACAGAATCACACAATGTGATCTTTGATCCCGTTGGGTGATTCTGTGCTCCACAGCCTCCCTGGAGATCTTCTGTGATCCACAACCTCCCTGGAGGTGTTCAAGGCCAGGTTGNTGTCATTACAAGACCTTGTCAATAGTCCCTCCCCAGCCCTCCTGTAGGTCCCCTTCAGATACTGGAAGGCTACTCTAAGGTCTCCTGGAAGCCTTCTCTTCTCCAGGCTGCAGAGCCCCAACTCTCTCAGCCTGTCCTCATAGCAGAGCTGCTGCAGCCCTCTGAGCATCTTTGTGGCCTCCTCTGGACCCTCTCCAACAGTTCCATGTCCTTCCTGTGCTGGGGGCTCCAGAACTGCACACAGTCCTGCGTCCTGGATGTCTGTGTTGCACTTGGGGCTTTTAATAAGAGCAACAAAGCCTTGGTGGTCACTCTGCAGTAGTAGTTTTTTTGAAGCTGGTGGTACCCTGGGGAAGCCCCTCTGGGAGATGTGCCTTGAGAAGAAACTGGACGTGGCTGCTGCTGGCACAGGAGCATTCAGAGTCAAGCACTGTGGTGCTACTCTCCTGCTCCATCGTGGCCTTCTGCTCATGGCAGCTGGGTGTTTTCCCAATGAAAATTACTTGAGGAGTTCCATTTACAAAAAAAAAAAGGGGGGGGGAGGGGGCAAGACAATGGAAGTGGCATTTTATTAAAGCAGTAAACTGTTAGTAAAATTACATGGCCTTGATCCTTGTTGCTATGATACCCACAGAAACTTCTCATTTCTTTGAGAAGGGTCAATGAAAAGCTAGCAATTTTATGTGCCTTTGCATGTGGTTTTTAACAGCAGGAGGAGAGAAGAAAAATCATATTCCCACTTAAGACAAACCTGGCTATAAGCAGCAAGGCTGCAGCTGTAGCAAGGACAGTGACCTCCTGAGGTGTACTTGCCCAGAGTTTGTGGAGATTCCTTCTCTGGACATGTTCAAAACACCCCAGGCTATGTTCCTGTACAGCCTGGTCTGGGTGCATGTGCATTAGTACTAAGCCCTACCATTCTGTGAGTCTGCCTGTGCTCTCTGCCTTGGTATAGTGCAGCAAGCAGCTGTGCAGGCAGCAGGGCTGGGGAGCAGTGGCTGAGAGATCCCAGTGCAGTCTTCCAAATCCCTCCTGGAGCGCAGGCTGCAGAGCTTCCCCTGGTTCAGCTTGGTGGGTGGGAGTTAAGTGAAGGTCTGTTTGCAGTTGCCAGCTGCCACTTAACCCTGCCATGGGCCAAAGGGGCCAGGTTGCCTTCCAGCATGCCTGCTCTGAGCAGGTGGCAGTCATTGGAGTAGATGTGGTGTGGGAGGATGCCAGCATAACACTGAGTGATGTGCAAGGCATCAGGTTGTTGGCATCTGTATGTTGAGAGCATGAAGATATGTCCTGTATTTATGTGACTTGTTCACCTGTATATAAGCAGCAGTGATGCTTACCATCCTGCCAGCACTGAGGTGGTCACCTCTGATTGTTGTGGAGATGGTTGCTGCAAGAGTCATTTGTGTTATGCTATTGCTCTGGCAAGCTCCTTGCTTGGAAGATTTTATTTAAACCCTTCACAGTCTCTGCCTTGTGCCAATCTCTGCGTTTGTCAGTGCTCTGAAGTGCTGCATCCTTAGACCTTCCTGCTGTTAGTGCTTTTTGAAACAAACTTTTCCCAGGCCCTCTTTTCCTTCATCCCAGGACTCATCTGGCCACTCACTGTTGTGAGGTTTTGGGATGCTGAGAGGGTTCTGATGTCCAAGGTGTTGTCACCTGCTTGCCTTTGAAGCTGCAGCATGCTTGTTAGTCTCTGGGGTGTAAACCAAGTGCTGGAGGCTCTGGACATTCTCTGTTCTGGCTTTCAAGGCTCTTCTGTGCAGTGCTTCTGGGTTTTAGGGGTACACAATGTGTGCTATGACAACACTGGAGAGTCAAAGAATGGTTTGTGTTGGAAGGAGCCTTTAAAGATCATCTAGAACAACTTCCCTGCAGTCAGCAGGGACATCTTCAACTAGGGCAGGTTGCTCAGAGCCCCACAACAACCTGACCTGAAATGCTTCCAGAGGTGAGGCTTCTACCACCTCTCTGGGCAACCTGGGCCACTATTTCACCACCCTCAGCATAAAAACTGTCTTCCTTCTATCTAGTCCAAAATCTCCCTCTTTTAGTTTAAAACCATTGCCTCTTTCCTGTTGCAACAGTCCCTGCTAAAATGAGTGGAAGGTTGGTGGTGATCCAGGGGTTGAGCACAGCTCCCTGGAGGATGCCCAGCACAAGGGGTGGGTGCACTGCTATCCATGCCTGAGGAATCCAAAGCACGAATGAGCACGAGGAGGGCTGGCATGCATGACTGATAAATAGCTAACGATCAGCTTCCTGCAGCAGCCCGGGGCGCAGGGCTGTGCTCTGGGGGTGCTGCTGGGCAAGGGGGAGCAGGAGCCACAACCACCAACCCATGGCTGTGAGATCAGCAGCCACTGCCCATCTCTGGGTGTTGATGTTTTCTCTACCCTCTTCTGTAAAGCAAATAAAATGAGTCCTTGGGAAGCTCCTGACGCTTAGGCTGGTCCTGGGTGTGGGGAAAAACGCAGCTCAGAGGGGTTCTGTGGCTTAGTCACGGCCTAATGACAGTGCTGCCTGCCCTGCCCAGTGCCTTACCTCATCCTTGCCCCTGTCCCACCTCTGTTTTCTGTTGCCTTTTCAGCATGAATGCTGTGGGATGGATCACAGAGTGTCAGGGGCTGGAAAGGACCTCGAAAGCTCATCCAGTCCAACCCCCCTGACAGAGCAGGATCACCTAGACCAGATCACACTGGAATGCGTCCAGGCAGGTCTTGAATATCTCCAGAGAGGGAGACTCCACAACCCCCCTGGGCAGCCTGTTCCAGTGCTCTGTCATACAGGGGAAAAAAAAAAGCCTCCTCATGTTTAAATGAAACTTCCTGTGCCTCCGCTTCCACCCATTGCCCCCTGTCCTGTCACTGGGCATCACCTAGAAATGCTGCAGAACCCAGGGTGGGGACAGAATTGCAGAACCTTAGAGCTTGGAAGGGACCTTCAGAGATCAAGTCCAACCTCCCTGCCAAGGCAGGATCCCTTAGGGTAGTCCATCTAGGCAGGTTTTGAAAGCCTCCAGAGGAGAAGACTCCATAGTCTCTGGGCAGTCTGTCAGCCTGTTCCAGGGCTCTATCACCCTCACTGTAAAGAAGTTCCTCCTCTTGTTTAAGTGAAACCTTCTGTGTTCCAGTTTGTGTCCATTGCTTCTTGACTTATTGCTGGTGACCACCAAAAAGAGATGTCCCCATCCACTTGGCACCCATCCCTTAGATATTTGAAGGGGCTCTGCCCCAGCACAGATGTACCTGTTGTTTCCAGGCAATCCCAGTTGGGAAGCATCTTGTCCCTGTTGAAAGCAGGACATGTGGGTTCCCATGGCTCAGCTTTCCCTCCAGGCAGGCTGGTGCTGTGGCAGTAAGCCTCACGTGGAAAGGAGCATGGGAATCAATAAAGGAGCCTTGTGCTGCAGTCCTTTGAGTGGCAAGCACCAAATAGTTCCTGCTTTCAGAGGTAGTACTATTAAATGCAGGAACTTTGTGAGAGTAACTGGTTTGGAAACNGTAAATGTCTGCTTGTATATTGTGCTAAGCTGTGAATACAAAGCTTCATTCCTTAACTTCCATCCAGCTGAGTCTAGTCTGGGTGATTTTCATAGAGTGTGTGTGTGTGTGGGGGTAACTCCCAAACCATCACACCAGCCCCTGACACTCCATGATTCTACATTCTGTGATTCCATGATTTGGATTACCAGGATTGGGTCAAAGATAAAAAACTTAGGTCAAGGTGGTGACTGATCATGATGTTTATTTGGATTCATATGTCAGGTCTCTTTAAGCTCAGATCTTTCCAGGGTGCTGGAACCAATGTTTCGGTTCTTACTCAAGGGTTGCTTTGTGTGTTTTAAAATATAAACCCTAATCCCCTTGCACTGTTCCTGTGGAATGAGCATCCAGAAGGGCAAAATCTCAGGAGGTGTCTTTGTGTTGTGCTGCCCACTTGCTCGTTTGGCCAAATGGCTTCCATGAACTGAACTTAAGAGCAGGGTTAAGAGCTGAGTGGTTTTGATCCCCCATGCCTTTTAATTTCATAGTTGGGGAATGCAGTGTGCTGCCTCCAAGAGCCCTTGGAATTTGATTCAGAAGTGGGGCAGAGAATACTGAAAGGTGAAGTGGGTGTGTGTGTTTTGGTCTCTAGGGGCACATGGTTTTCCTGGGCTGGAAAAGCAGGACCCTCTTTGCTGGTTCTGGCAAGGACCTCAAGCCTGGGAGAAGTTTCTCTGCTGCTTGGTGGAGGTCTGACACCTGCCAAGGCCTGTGGAAGGAAGGTGTGCCAGGGTATGAATCTGGAGGTGGTGACAGGCCTGGCTTCTCCTAAGGCATGCAAATAACTCCTCAGAAAGGGTTCTTGTCAGCTGGGAGTATTTCTCCATGGAATGATCCAAAAGTAACTTTAGGTTGCAAATAGGATTAATTAGGAAATATTTATGTGGAAAAGATTGATCACCACCAGGCAGGGCAAATAGCTGTTGAGGGCATCATGCATAGGACTTCCTTGGCATCTTATCTGGGCTCTTGGTGTCTGTATGGTTCCCAGGTTCCCAGCAGCAGCAGGAGGAGAGAGAACATTCATGGCTCAAGTCGTTTGGGGTTTTGTTTAAATGCCATCTCATGGCTCTGTTGTAGCTCCAGCTTGTCTGTTTTGCTTCATGCAAGCAAGGAGGTTGATGTGGATCCCACCACAGGCTCTGCCTGCAGGACAAAACCAAGTATGGGAATAGAGGCTGCTTGTCACAGCCCTTGTCAGAAGGTCACTGTACGAGGAGAGATGTCATGAGAACAGCAATGAGGCTAATTTTCAGGAGTTATGCTGCTTCTTGTTGTGGGGATGGGAGTTCATGCAGAGCATCAAGCCCTGGGAGGCATCAGCAGGAAATGCATGTTTTCGTTGGATGGATTTTCTCTTCCCTCCTCCTCCTTTCTTTCCCAAATGAAGGCTTTCTTGGTTTCCTGGCTCTGTGTGGTGCTCATCAGCATCATAACCTCATTAAGAGGCAGTGATTATCTGTGCTTGTCTATACATGAAAGAGAATCAACTTGGGCTGGTCTCACTTCAGGTAGTCTGTGCTGTTATCAGCTGCACATGTGTTCAGATAGGAGCTGAATGTTTTCAACACAGAAATCTTCATGAGTATTTACTAAAATATGCAATATTCTGCCCTGAGTTTCCATGCCTTGAAAGCTGCCTTCTTCTTGTCCTGTGCAACAAGTAGAAAATCACAGTTTCTTTAGCAAAGGCTGAGGTTATGTGATCCCCTAAGTCATAACTTGGGGTTAAAGCTTAACCACAATGGCAAATTACAGAACTAGACAGAGGGTTTGCAGAGTCATGAGACTGAGCTGGGGTTTTTGCAATACATTCACAAGGTCTCTTCCCTTTTTTTTTTTTTTAGATTTTTTTTTTTTTAAATTATTTTTCCTGTAGGCAGAAGTTTAATTTTTGGTGCAGTCATTGTTTCTTTCAGCAGGATGGGGGGGGGTGGGGTGTAATTTTCCTCCTTTACTCTGCTCTTGTGTACCACACACAGTGTAACAGAGACATGGAACTGCTGGAGCAGGTCCAGAGGAGAGCCACAAAGATGATCAGAGGACTGGAGCTGCTATCAGTCTGTATCAGGCTGAGAGAATTGGGGCTGTTCAGCCTGGAGAACAGAAGGCTCCAGGGAGACCTTAGAGCAGTCTTCCAGTACAAGAAAGCTGGGAAGGGAGTTTTCACAAGGGGTCGTAGTGATAGGACAACAGGGAATGGATTGAAGCTTAGGAAGGGTTAGACTGGATGTTAGGAAGAAATTCTTTCCAGTGAGGATGGTGAGACACTGGAACAGGTTGCCCAGGGAGGTCGTGGATGCCCCCTCCCCAAGGCCAGCTTGGATGAGGCCTTGAGCAACCTGGGTGGTAGAAGGTGGGCAGGGAGGTTGGAAGTAGATAATCTTCAAGGTCCTTTTCAACCCAAACCATTCTGTGGGTATATTTTACCAGTTCAAGAGTCCTGGTGCCTGTGTGCTGTGGCTAAGGGAGACTGAGAGCTTGAGTTGTGCTTATAGGAGGCAATGACCTGCAAACTGGGCTGGACAAAGGTGGTGTCAGCAGTGTTTGAGGGGGGGTTGAGTGTTGAGAGGTTTGTTTTCTTCTTTCAAGTTTTTTTACTATCTCCTTTTTTCCTTCATTCATTCTGTCTGAAGTTTATCTTCACTGCTGACTTTTTTTGGTTTTTCCACTGGATTTTCCTCCTTGCTGCTTTTCCCAGGCAGACTTTGAGCCAGATAAATCCAGAGCAGCACCTTCCCTCTGTTGATACCCAGGTCACTGCCAGCTCCTGTTCTGGGTTTGGCTGTGTGGGTGCTGGAGCTCTCTGGAGGAATCTGTGGGCAGCTCTTCCTCCTCCCATGCCTCTGGAAAGTCAATATAGGTAGTCTGACCTTATGGACCTCCAGCCCTGGGAACTGTAAATGCTTCCTCAGACAGTCCCACGCCTTGGTCATCAGGTGGGGCTTTTCTCCCTGGTTTTTGCTTTAGACCTGCAGAGGAGAGAGCAGTTAATCAGTTCTCACAGCAGTCTTCTACAGGCTTTCAGGCTGCTGCCATGTTTCCTTCATGTTTCTGCCTCCTCTCAGTCCTGACACTGTTCTCATGGGTTAAGTGCTTTAAATCTGACTCTTCCTCTCTTCCTTTTTGGCTTGCAGGCTGTAGCCCTGTTTGTGGATTTTGGCACTTTCTGCCTTTGGGTTGCTGGTTCTTAACCCTCTGAAACTCCAATCTCTTTGTCTTCTGGTTTTGCTTGTCTTTAACAAACTGCTGCTGATTTTTCTGTCCTGAATGGCAGCAACTGAAAACCAAAACGCTATTTGTTGCTAATAAATGTGGTCCTGTTTCCACCCTCCTGCAGTTGGCCTGTGCCGTTTGAGTTCTGTCCTTCAGGTAATTGCAGCCTCCAAAGCTGACTGTATCAGCAAGTTCTCAGAGCCTGTTTCTAGTCGATCCTTAGTGCAAGCAGCAAGTGGCACTGGATAGACAGGGCTGCCGCGATGCAGCCCTCTGCTGCTGAATCACGGGGAGCTGTGCTCGGCACGGGTTTGCACCCAGCCTGTTGCAGATGAACCCGGGTGCGTTCCTCAGCCTGCCCATGGGAACGCAGAGTGTCTGCTTGGAAACTCTGGCGAAGAGGTTAAAGTAGCTCTTAGGAAGCAGAACTTTATAATGCTATCTGCAGAAGCTTTCAGAGGGACGGGAGATGAATTTCCACTTGACGCTGCTGCTGTCCTCCCTGCCTGAACTGGTTTCGCCCTGTACCCTTCGACTCTGCTGGGACACTCAGCTGCTGCCTGGGTCTGTGAGGCTTCTGGTAGGGCCAAGGGCAAGTCAGGTTTTTTTCCTCTCAAGCCCATACTCTGGCTCTGACACGGAGGAAACTTGCTGCTGAAGCCCCTCGGGTCCAGCTGAGGACTTGTCTGTGCCAGTTGTGAAAACGGCTTCAGTTTTAGAAAGAAATTAAATAATGGAAAACCCTGAGTTGTGCAGCCCTGCTGTGCTCCTCAGCCACTCTTTGCTACAGTGGTTAATTGTTCAGCCATTAACTGCCTGCATCGATTGCTGTGAGGAGAGGAGCCTGGCTGTACCTGGCACCACGTGGAGAGGAGGAGGAGGAGGATGCACATCCTTGCCGTGTTGGCTCCTGTCCGTGGGGTCTTCCTCCTGCACTGGGGGTGTGGTGTTTGTCTGCTGGTGTCCTTCAAGTGTGACTGGTGAGACCCCACCTGGAGTACTGCATCCAGTTCTGGAGCCACTGTTACAAGAGGACTATGGATGTGCTGGAAGGTGTCCAGAGAAGGGCCATGAGGATGAGCAGAGGGCTGGAGCTGCTCTGCTATGAGCAGAGACTGAGGGAGTTGGGGCTGTGCAGGCTAGAGAGGAGAAGGCTGCAAGGTGATTCCTTATTTTGGCTGTTCAGTATCTTAAGGGGGGCTACAATAAAGCTGGGGAGGGACCTTTTAGGCTGTCAAGTAGTGATAGGACTTGGGGGAATAGAACAAAGCTAGAAATGGGTAGATTGAGACTGGATGTTAGGAAGAAGTTCTTCAGCATGAGGGTGGTGAGAGCCTGGAACAGGTTGCCCAGGTAGGTGGTGGAAGCCTCATCCCTGGAGGTGTTTAAGGCCAGGCTGACCAACCTGATCTAGTGTGAGGTGTCCCTGCTCAGGGCAGAGGGGTTGGAACTGGATGATCCTTGTGGTCCCTTCCAACCCTGACTGATTCTATGTACAACATATTTAGGCTTATGTTCTCGGCCTCTTCTTTTAGAAAGTGCATGGAGTTTCCATGGAGCATCTCTTCAGCCTGAAAAGAACAAAACAAACAAACAAAACCCCAAGCTGTTCTCTTTCTGAATGTGAATACAACAGAAGAAATACAAAGCAAGATGCTGCCTTATTTCCAGATAGAGATGGACAAAAAAAATTCTTTGTTTGGAGTGTTGAGTGGAAAAGAAAATAGGATTTGTGTGTGTGTCAGAGGAGAGTGGGGCAGCTCTGAACTGCCCCCTGCCACCCCCCAGGGCTATTGGGGAAAGGCTCCATCCAGGGCATTCTCTTTATATGTGCCTGCTTTCTAGGGAGAAAATCAAACCTCTGAAGCCAGGCTGTATCTGGTGGAGTGTCTTCACTGCTAGAAGGAAACAAAACTCCATGGTATGCTCAGGGTGAAGTCCCCTCTGGTGTGTCCTTAGCAGTAAATGTAAAGCTTCTGCCAGCAAGGTCTGGCTTTCTGTGGAGCCCCAGTCAGGGTGGTGTGGGGTAGTGCTGGTGCTGCATTCCTGCTGCAGGGAGGCTGTGCAAATTGGGTAGAGCTGTGAGTGACATCAGTGACTTTGTTGTCCCATGGTTCAGTGTATCCTCATCTAGAAGGGTGATTGCCAATTGCCTTTTTCAGATGAGGGGAATGAGGTACCCAGGAGTATGCAGGTGTGGGTTTGTGTTGGAGTCATTCACTGGATCACAGGATCACAGGGGTTGGAAGGGACCCCAAGGAGATCATTGGGTCCAACCTCCCTTCCAGAGCAGGACCATACAATCTAGCTCAGGTCACAGAGGTGGAGGAGCACCTCCCTTGATCTGCTGGACGCACTCCTCTTAATCCACCTCAGGATCCCGTTGGCCCTCTTGGCCACAAGGGCACATTGCTGTGCCGTGGATGTTATCCACCAGCACTCCCAGGTGCCTCTCCAGAGGGCTGCTCTCCAGCAGATCACCTCCCAGCCTGTACTGGTGCAGTTTATTATTCCTCCTGAGGCGCAGGACTCTGCACTTGTCCTTGTTGAACCTTATTTGGTTCCTCTGTGCCCAGCTCTTCAATCTGTCCATCTTTTCAGTCCATTCAGATCTGTTGAAGTGACATGCCAGCCTTGGAAACCCCAGTCTGGTCCTAAAGCCTTCTGTGCAGTGGTGGCATTCCCAGCCACCAGTGGAAGGTGGCAGAGCCATCCTCAGGATACTTGGAGCCCTCACACCCAAGGTGAAGCTGCTGAGTCTGCCTTTGCTTTGATACAAGAGAAGACACCAGCCCAGTTTTTGTACATTCATGCCTGTGTGCAAATAGATTTCTTTCCTTCTTTGAAGGCAGCTGATTTTGACATGTTTTGGGGCTTACATGATATCAGCCTTATGTAGGAATACAGTGATGATGCTTCAAGAGGAAACAATAATAATGTTCTTTCAAAAGTAGCCAAACATATGAATTATTAAAATGTTAAATTATTTCCACATTTTGGCATAGCCAGATCCTTGAGTGAGCTCCACAGCATAGCTGCAGAGTGTTCTATGCAGAATTTAACACCAGAAATGTCACACTTTTTGCTTTTTAAAAAAAAAAAAAAAAATCTTTCCTGGAATGTGAAAGCTTTCATGACTGTCAACCTGATCTAGTGGAAGGTGTCCCTGCCCATGGCAGGGGGATTGGAACTATATGAGCCTTGAGGTCCTTTCCATCCCTGACAATTCTGTGAAAGGGGCATCCTTATATTGGTTTCTGTAAAATGTGGCCACTTAGCCCTGTCCATATTTTTGTAAGTGTAGCTGTCAAGCTGTGAGATTGATTGCAGAGCAAAGATTGAAGGGACTTTTTTTAATCATGGAGATGCCTAGGAGTTGCACCTTGGCTTGGTGTAGGGACTAGCAGCTGGCTCTGTGGCCCTAGGGTGAGTTGCA
This sequence comes from Ramphastos sulfuratus, assembly GCA_013399055.1. Lineage (NCBI taxonomy): Eukaryota > Metazoa > Chordata > Aves > Piciformes > Ramphastidae > Ramphastos > Ramphastos sulfuratus. The sequence goes on along the minus strand of WBNM01003810.1, from coordinate 18,507 downwards.
GAGCCTGGAGAAGGAGGAGGAGGAAGCTTTGAAATATTTATGAGTACTTGAAAGCTTGTGCTCACATTTTTTTTTTCTGTTCTGTGTTTTTGTTGGTTGGGTTTATTGGCTTTTTGTTTTCCTTAATTTTTTGTGTACTGCTTCCTTCCCCGTTTTTTGTCTGACTCAGGCTCTTAGCATGGGTGGAGATAGAGGTGGGAAGTGTTGTAGTCATCAGTGCCCAAACATCTCCAAGTGCCACTGGCTCACTGCCCAGAGTAAGCAACAGCCTTCCTACCACTGCTGCACCCATGGTGAAGGTAATCCTGAGCTGGTCCCCTGCAGCCCTGGGGGGCTGTTGGAGAGATGAATGCAAGGACCAGCTGTAGCACCCACCCATGTTGCTCCTAGGCTTTCCACAGGCTTTAGAGTGCTCCCAACCCTGCTTTGCTACCTGGGTAGGAGCCTTTGTGGCTGTAACCTTTGAGCTGAGAGAGCACAAGACATGCAGATGCTATAGGTAGCTGTGTAAGAAATAGAGGCAATGTTAATAATGCCAGAATCTAATATCCCTGGCACGATCAAAGGAGTACCAAACACCTGCTGATCTTCGGAGTGAGCTTTTCCTTGCTGCAGCCCAGCCTGGGAAGTGCAGCATCCTGTGAATTAAGTCCAGGATTTGGCCTGGCATTAACAGAGTCTGTGCTTGTTCTGGTGCATGATCCTTATTACAGAGCCAGCTGACATGATCAGGCAGATTGCTGCAGAGGCTGATTTCACATAAATCAGTATGTGAAAGGACTCCTAAACCACGGCCAGTCACCTGCTGGCATTTTTAGCTAGAAAGGGAAACCTTATGCTAATTTTCTGTTTTAAGGTACAATGAGAGTATGATTCCTGTGGTCACTAGCATCAGAAGATGTTTCCTCTTGTGTCCTGAAGCTGCCTTTGCTTCCACTGCCCCGGGCAGTGGCTTTCTGTAGCTGCAGCACTAGGTGATTCGGGTATTATGAGGAGAGTTGAAATGAATGTGGATAAGGGTCCCGGGGCAAAGTTTGCTCTACATGCTGCCAGGGGCTTCTCTCAACTCTGTTGTGCTAAGGTGTTGTGGCAGAGGTGATGACAGCCCTGCTCCTTCCTCTTCCCCAGTGCCCTGTGGCTCCGGAGCGTAGGTGCCTGAGATGTCACTGAGAGCCGAAAGCCATGCAGCTACATCGACGCTGAGGAAGATTGCTGCAGACATGAGCAACATCATTGAGAGCCTGGACACCAGGGAGCTTCACCTTGAGGGGGAGGAGGTTGACTCAGAGGTGCTAAATGACCCAAAAGGCACAGGTATGTTGATGTTCTCACCCCATGTCCTTCCTACATTTAGTAACTGATAATGTGCATCACAGAATGTCAGGGGCTGGAAGGGACCTCGAAAGCTCATCCAGTCCAACGCCCCTGCCAGAGCAGGATCACCTAGAGCACATCACACAGGAACACATCCAGGCGGGTTCTGAATCTCTCCACAGAGGGAGACTCCACAACCCCTCGGGAGGCCTGTTCCTGTGTTCTGTCACCCTCACAGGGAAAAAAATCCTTCTCGTGCTTAAATGAAACTTTCTATGCCTCAGCTTCCACCCATTGCCCCTTGTCGTGTCACTGGGCATCACCTAGCAGAGCCTGGCTCCATTCTCCTGACACTAACCCTGCACGTCTTTATAAACACTGATGAGGTCACCTCTCAGTCTCCTCTTCTCCAAGCTGCAGAGCCCCAGCTCCCTCAGGCTCTCCTCCAAAGAGAGATGTTCCATTCCCTACATCATCTTTGTTGCTCTATGCTGGACTCTCTCCAGCAGTTCCATGTCCCTCTTGAACTGGGGTGCCCAGAACTGGACACAATACTCCAGATGCGGCCACACCAGGGCAGAGTAGAGGGGCAGGAGAACCTCTCTCGACCTACCAACCACAGCCCTTCTAATACACCCCAGAATGGCATTGCCCCTCCTGGCCACGAGGGCACATTGCTGGCTCATGGTCAATCTCCTATCAACTAGGACCCCCAAATCCTTTTCCCCTTTGCTGCCTTCCAACAGATCAACTACAACTTCAGTGGCTTTATCAAACCCAGCCCAGCCACTGGCCCTGTGTTAGGACCAGGTGGCATGGCTCTTGGCATTTGAACTCTCCAAGTCACATCTCCTCTGTGAAAGCTTGTCTTTACACTCTCTTAAATAAAACCTGATCTCTTGTAGTGGAATTAGTGCTGCTATCTAAATGCTCCCACGTTGACCTATCACAGAATTAACCAGGTTGGAAAAGACTTTCGAGATCGAGTCCAACCTATCACACCCAACACCTTCAAATTAACTAAAGCCTGGCACTAAGTGCCAAGTATTGCAGCTGTCTCCTGGTGTTCCTGCCCTTGTTGATGGTGCCAAGGCTGTGGAGCTCTAATGTGGTTTGTGGTCCTTGCAGCATGCATTCCCTTCTCTGCCATCTATCACACCCATGGGTTCAAGGAGCCGGGCGCGCAGACGTACCTCGCGGGATGTCCTGTTCGAGTGCGTGTGTTGGAAGTTGAACGCTTTACTTCCACAAAGAAGGTTAGAACTTACCAGAAATTTCTTTTCATCTCCATAGAACTGTATTAAAATACCATTTGTGGGTTAATTTTGGTTGTGTGCTTGTTCGTGGGCTGAGGATGCAGAAATGTCTCGTCTCAGAAAGCGCTTCAGAGAAGGTGATGTTTCTGCTTATCAAACCTCCTCAAGCAGAGCAAGCAGTTGTGAGGCAGAATGGTCACAGAATCACAGAATGTCAGGGGCTGGATGGGATCTCAAAAGCTCATCCAGTCCAACCTCCCTGACAGAGCAGGACCGCCTACACCAGATCTGCCTTAGACGCCTTCCTGTGTGGTCTTGAATATCTCCAGAGAGGGAGACTCCACAACCCCCCTGGGCAGCCTGTTCCAGTGCTCTGTCACCCTCGCAGGGAAAAATTTTTTTCCTCATATTTCCATGGAACTTCCTATGCCTTAACTTCCACCCATTGCCCCTTGTGCTGTCATCAGACATCACCTAGCGGAGCCTGGCTCCAGCCTCCTGACACCCTTTACATATTTATAAACATGAATGAGGTCACTTCTCAGTCTCCTCTCCAAGTTAAAGAGCCTCAGCTGCCTCAGTCTCTCCTCCTAAAGAGAATGTTCCACTCCATCATTTAGGTGATCCTTCAGTAAAAAGCGAAGGCTGCAGAAAAATTGCTTCTTTCAAAGCTTCATCCCTTCTGGTGGTGTTCTCTCTGCAGGTACCAAGCCCCAATGTTTACACCATCGAGCTGACCCATGGAGAGTTCACCTGGCAGGTGAAAAGGAAGTTCAAGCACTTCCAGGAATTTCACAGGGAGCTGCTGAGGTACAAAGCCTTCGTGCGCATCCCTATCCCTACCAGGAGGTGAGTGTGGAGCTCTGTGGATGCAGTGGGCTTTGGGAAGATGTAGTCTTCTGTTCTCTTTTAAAAACACACCAGTTTGGCTTCACCTATCTTACCTACTTGGTTGAAAAGAGGAGAGAGCAGAATAAGCATCTCCCTGCTGGTGCAGAAAGCACGTTGAGTCCTAGCTCAGCAGCTTTTGAATGTGGGGAAGGTTTATATTAATGAAAAGTGTTGGTGGGCTGTGGCTTTCTGCCAGTGTGGCCTGGATGTTGGAGGTACAGGGGTTCCTGGCATGGGTGGTCAGCCCTGCCCAGGCTGGCCTTGGCACTGAGAGTGGCTTGAAGCATAAGGGGGAAGATAAGTGGTGAAGGTCAGCTAAGAGCCTCCTAATACAGAGAAATTATGGGGAGGTGATATAGGGAAAGGTGAAATTAGAAGAGGTTAAGGGCTAGGGGAACATAATGTCCTAAAAGTGGAGTTTAGGCTTGTAAGGGGATTATTGGAGTTGTTCAGAGGGGAGAAGACTCTCAGGAGCCTTCCAGTACTTGGAGGGGCATATATGAAAGATGGAGATTTTTCGTAGGGACTGTTAGAGCAGGACAAGGGGTGATGGTTTTAAATGGAGAGGGCAGTTGTAGACTAGATATAAGGAAGAACATTTGTCCACTGAGGGTGCTGAAGCACTGACCCAGAGAGGTGTTAGATGCCTCATTCCTGGCAACATTCCAGGCCAGGTTGTGTGGGGCTTTGAGCAGCCAGCGCTACGCAAAGGTGTCCTTGCTCACTGCTGCTGCGGGGTTGGATTAGATGATGTGTAAAGATCCCTTCCAAACTGTTCTGTGATTTTTGAGGGCAAAAGGGAATACTGAAAACTCAAGCTGCAACACTTGCATTGCATTGCTGTTTGTAAGCCAGTTGGAACATGCTGCTTTCTCACATGAATCCATGCGTGGTGTTTTTTATGCTTTCCTGCCCAGCCACCTCAGTTTTTAAGAACTTGGATAGGAAAAATGAAGACATTGCAGAAGGGCTGTGTATCAAGGCACATGTGCACGCTTGCAGCACTTTGACTTGACACTGGGGTTTGGTTTTCCTTCCAGCCACACTGTGAGAAGACAATCCATCAAAAGGGGAGAACCGAGGCAGATGCCGAGCCTGCCGCACACGGCAGAGAGCACGGTGCGAGAGGAGCACTTCTCCAGCAGGAGGGTAAGTGCCCAGCTGGCTGTGTGGGGCCAGAAGGGTGCCTGGCAGGGGGAGCATTTCAAGTGCAGAGGGGGCAGACACGTTGCTTGCAAAACCCTTCAAACTGGTCTACTGGAAGTTGTCCCTGCCCATGGCAGAGGAATTTGAACTAGATGAGGGAGAGGGCTGGAGCACCTCTCCTATGAGCAGAGACTGAGGGAGTTGAGGCTGTTCACTCTGGAGAGTAGAAGGTTCCCAGGTGACCTTATTGTGGCCTTTCAGAATCTTAAGGGGGGGCTACAAGAAAGCTGGGGGCAGACTTTTTAGGGTGTCAGGTAGTGCTAGGACTGAGGGGAATAGAACAAAGCTAGGAATGGATAGATTGAGACTGGATGTTAGGAAGAAGTTCTTCAGCATGAGGGTGGTGAGACCCTGGAACAGGTTGCCTGGGAAGGTGGTTGAGGCCCCATCCCTGGAGGTGTTTAAGGCCAGGCTGAATGAGGCTCTGGCCAGCCTGATCTAGTGTGAGGTGTCCCTGCCTATGGCAGGGGGGGTGGAACTGTTTGACCCTTGTGGGCCCTTCCAACCCTGACTGATTCTATGATCTTTAAGGGCCCTTCCAACTCAAACTGTTTTGTTATTGCCATGAAGGTCATTTGCTTGACGAACTTAGGCCTTGACAAGTCCAGCTTGAACACCAAATTCTCTGTGCAAAGAGGAAGGTCTGCAGTTCATATGGGCAGTCTTTCTCTGCACTTGAGGAAAGCCATGGTGCCAAGAGTGGTGATTTCCCCTCCTCCCACCTGCTCTGATTTAAAGACAGAAGAAGCAGTTTGCTGAGTTGAGTGGCATGATGAAGGCAGCCCTGTGACCATCAGAATTGGAGAGATTTCAGTCCTGTCCCCCTCTTAAAGAGGAGATGAGAGTCAGGCTCTTGATGCTGAAGTGGATAATTTTAGCTGAGCCACACGTGTTCTGTGTAACTTCATCAGATGTTAACAGATGGGCCCTCCTGTGAAGAGGGTGGATGTCTTCCTACCTCTTCACTGCAGCTTTGCTACTAGAAGGGAAAAAAAAAAAAAGCTGTAAAACCTCATGTTAGTTCATGTGCTTATCATTCTCTTTCTGCTGTTCACCCCCTCCCTGGGCTTTCTGGCACTGGAGCCTCAAGTCGTGTGAGGTTGTGCCTCCGGGCTGTGCAGTGCAGATAACCCTCCCTGCTATGCATGGCTTCACTGCTGTGCAGGAAGTTCCAGGAGAGAGATGTTGGTTTAAAAGAGGAAAATAAACAAAAAAAAAGCAGAAACATTTTCTAGATCCCTTTATATTTTTTTCTCCCCTTGGTTTCCTTCTGGGATCCCACAGCTTTCACCACGGGAACATCTACTTCCAGTACCCATCTGGGTAGCTCAGTGCTGTGATGCTGATCTTGAGAAGGACAAAGACCCTGATGGCATTTGCTTGGTTTGTTTTGTGTCCTGTAGAACTTTGCTGAGCTTCTCATGCCCAAACGACTCAATCTCTTCTTTGCCCAGTTACCATGTAGATGAGAAGAGATTATATCTCCTGTCATGATTTCTTCTCTTCTACCCTCCTTGGCTGGGGAGGATGGGCCTGGCCACTGCCCTCTCTCTTTAAGGGCGGTGTTGTATCAAGACCACTGTGCTCCTCACCCCATGAACCTGGTGTTTTGCTTAAATAGGCTTTCTCAGATGCATCTGAGTCTGTGATTTCCCAAGAAGCTAATTTTGTATGGCTCAGAAATGGCAGAGATTGTGTTTTGTATTTCAAATTATTCTAAACCTTGGGCTCAAAGAAGTTGACCTCTAAAGCAACTGTGCCAAAGTACAGGTCTGCTGGTGGACGGTACAAACACAGATCTGTGAACAGCAAACAACCTGTGACCAACCTGTTTATGTTGCTGAGCCTCCATCTTCCATGAGTACATAACATATTTATTCACCCTTTCTAACTGAGAAGTGTCTGATGCCTTGATTCCTAATGTCAGACAGTTGAATTGTGTGTTTTTTCCTTACATTTCTCCATCTTAACTGAAGTTTTAATGTTCTAATTGTAGAAACAGCTGGAAGACTACTTGACCAAGATCCTAAAGATGCCATTGTACAGGAACTACCATGGAACAGTAAGTAGAAGTTAGTTGGCTTTAACACCTGAAGAGTATCAACTTTACATGTGTTGGGTTGATTGGAGGAGGACATGCAGCTTATGGCAGAAACCTGCAAACATTTTAGCTTAGCCAGTTTTTCCAACATAGGTATAATATGATGAAAACCAAAGGAATTTGGTTGATAGCTGGATAAACATGAGCCAGTGTGTGCCCAGGTGGCCAAGAAGGCCACCAGCATCCTGGCTTGTATCACCAACAGCACAGTCAGGAGGATTAAGGAAATTATTCTCCCCCTATCCTTGGCACTGACGAGGCTGTGCCTCATACTGGGTTCAGGTTTGAGCCTCCTGCTTCAAGATGGACACTGAGGTGCTGAAGCATGCCCAAAGAAGGACAACAAAGCTGGTGATGGTTCTGGAGAATGAGTATTATTAATAGTGGCTGAGGGGAATAGGTTTCTTTAGCCTGGAGAAAAGGAAGCTGAGACAGACCTTCTTGCTCTCTACAACTTCCTGGAAGAGGTTGGAGCCAAGTGGGGGTTGGTCTCTTCTCCCAAGTAACAAGTGATGGGACAGAAGAAATGGCCTCAAGTTGCAGCAGGAGAGAGGTATAGGTTGGACATCAGGAAAATGTTGTTCACAGAAAGGACTGGGAAGCCCTGAAACAGGCTGCCCAGGGAAGTGGTGGAGTCCAGGTCCCTGGAGGTATTTAAAAGCACATAGATGTGGTGCTGAGGGACGTGGTTTAGTGGTGGACTTGGCAGTGTTGAGTTAATGGTTGGACTTGATGAACTTGAAGGCCTTTACCCACCAAAATGCTTTCATGATTCTGTAATTTCAGTTGTGTAGAGATGTTGGGCAGCTTATAGCTGATGTCAGGTGGATGCTGTACCTGGAAGCTGTGTGTGCTGTTACTGCAGACCTCAGCGTGTTGAGCGCTGATCTTATGTGGGGCAAAGCGCTCAGCCAGGACAGGTCATCGTGCTTTGGGCTGGAAGAAATCTTCAGACTCAGGCTGAGAGAGCTGTGCTCCTTACAGGGGGCTGCTTTTAGGGTAGACTGTGGAGCTTAATCACAGAAACAGTCTGCTTGGAAAAGCCCCTCAGGGTCATCAAGTCCAACCATTATCCCTCCTCCACAAAGTCCACCCTTAAACCATATCTTCAAGCACCACATCCAAAAGCCTTTTAAACACATCCAGGGTTGGTGACTCAACCACCTCCCTGGGCAGCACATTCCAATGCCTGACCACTCTTGCTGGGAAAAAATGTTTCCTAATGCTCAGTCTAACCCTACGCAGCTTGAGGCCATTCCCTCTTGTTCTGTCACTAATTACCTGTGAGACAGACCAGCGGCAGCCTCTCCACACGTCCTTTAAGTAGCTGTAGACAACAATGAGGTCTTCCTTCAGCCTCCTCCTCTTCAAGCTAACCATCCCTAGCTCCCTCATAAGATTTCTTTTCCAGACTCTAAAGTCCAACGCAGTCAAGATCTGTGCTCATCAGCGTGCAGCAAATAGTCATCTCTTGTTCCAGAGGCAAGGCTGGGCTCACTTGGCAATTTTGATGAGTAGCATATGCGCAGCGGGGGAGAGCTACACTGCAGATCCAACTTGTCACTCTTAGGCAGGCACTGCTTTTCTTTCCAGTGTTTTGGAGACTTCCTGCCCGTGTCAGAACGTAGGCGATCCTTTGACCGGGCTGTGGTTTGAGGCTGGCTGCCATGCTGGGGGCTGGGTGAGGAGATGGGCAGCCCTTGCCTTGCCCAGGCAGCCTCGCCCTCCTCCTGCACTGAATCACCCTTCTGTCCCCAGCCCCCAGAGCCAGATGTCACTTTGCACATAAATTCTCACTTTATTGTTGGCTTTTTGCTGGCTTTGGCTGTGGCAAAGCCTTCAGTGAGGGTTTTGCTGCTAATGGTGGTGGCACAGCTAAGTGCTGCAGGTCCTGCAGGCAGAAAACATAGGGACAAAAATGCTTTATTTGGGGAAAAAAAAAACAAAACACCAAAAAAACCCCCACCACTCTCAGGCTGGAGACTCAAGTGCAGATTTCTGGCATTTTTCTTGGAATTGCTTTTGCCCTCCTTTAGAAGAAGATTAGGGCTTTGCTCTTCCTGTGGTTGAAGTCTTTTGCCAGGATGCTGACAAATGCAGTAATTGTCTTGGTCTTGGAGCACATTCTGACTCCTGTCTGCTCCTCTGAGCCAATCCATGCACCAGAGTGACTCCTGTCTGCACTTCAGATCCAATCCATGCATTAAAATCCTAAATTCTTTTTAAGTCAGACAGGGAGTTACAGTGACAAACTATGACCTGCCTGAGAGATGACCTTGTGAAGAACCAGCTTGGGTCAGTCACACCTCCTCAGAGATATTTTCCTGTCTGACCTACACAATGTAATTAACTTTTTTTACTTCATTTGTGGTTATTTAATTATTTGTCAGTGAGAAGCTCATCACTTCATACACTGTCTTGGGGGAGATGCCATGCACTGGGACAGCTGAGCTGCCAGTTGAGCTTGTAGCAGTTTTGCAGACCAGTCCCTGGTGGGTTAAGAATCAGGTTCACAGTGCCCATGTGGTATGGTAGAGGTTGTGCCTCCTCTTGCCTTTCCAAGTGACACTCCAGCAGGCTGTGGAAATAAAACCTTCTGAAGCATCCCCATTTAGAGATCTGCTGTGACTGGGAAGCTCTGATAACATTCACAGCCTTCTCACATCTCACTGGTTCTCAGCACTCACTGCAGTGGGGTGTTTTGTGTGGAGTTCACAGACAGGTCGATAGGTGATTGTGTTTTGTGATCAGACCCCAGGCTTCACAGCCTTTCATTATGTTGTTTTGTTTTCCTTTTGGCTAAGTGACCTAAAGATTAAATCTCACTTCTCCTAGTCCTTCCCAAAACCTTCTTATAGTACTTGTGGGCTGAAATGTTTCAAGGCAATTGCTGTTAAAATGAATGCTGTGGGAATCTCAAAGTGTTAATTGTCCATGCTTTGTTTCTGGGAAATGGAAACTGAGGGAAGATATTCCCAAAGCATTAGGAGATGGGGCCTATGGGCTTGATTGTATTCCATGTAAAAACTTTATTAATTGAACTTTTTGTTTTGTATGAGCTGCAATAGTTGAAAGATGCCTGAGCAAAACAGAAAGTAAGATTTGCCTGAACCAGTGTGTCTGTGTCTAACATTTTGTATGAGCTTCAGAGTGCAAGAACCTCATCTGTAGTAAAAACAGAACAGTCCAAGAACAGCTCAGATATGTGAAAGCAGCTGCTGGTTTGCTTCTGATATGGCAGTTGGATATGCAGACCATGGCAAAGGTCTCCACCCAACCCTTCATTATTTTTATTTAAGCTGTTTGATATTTCTTTAAATTTGGGGTTGGTCTAAGCCATTTTTTTGTGTAAGATACAGCTGTCATCTTCTGCCAATCGACATTATCCTGCAGAGTGGTGTCATTTCATTTTACTGCTAGCCACAGCTGCTAATCAGCTCTTCATGGGTTTTTAAACCCTCTAAATTAAACAGGACTCAGAATGAAAACACAGTGTGGAGCTGCTGAAATCTTGGTGAAATGCAGATGCCCTGTGAGATGTTTGCTTCCATAGCTCACATGTGCTCAGCACTGCTGGCTTTCCAAACCGTGCCCTGTGCACCTTGCAGCTGGTTCTTCACCTTCCATAGCTTCTTTTTCTGCAGCTACTCGCTCCCGTCTGGCTTGAGTTTTCTCTTTTTATTGCTACGACAATGTCATTGAAACTACATTCCCTAGGCCTGGATCTCATCCTTAAAATATTCTGCTGCAGAAGGCTCTGAAACCAGAGCAGGGATGGTGGCTCCCTGGGGAGGCAGCTGGGCAGAGCAGGAATCCCGACGTGAAGGAGATGAAAGTGCCTCTCGGCTCTGCCTCCCCTCTCGGCTTGGCTGTGACTGCCACATGCTGGAAGGCACTGTAACAGTAAAAAGAGCTAAAGCAGCAATCATGAGACTAAATGATCCCATCAGATGTAACGCTGAGGGCTGTGGCTTCAGTGGTGCCCTTGGCAGTGCTGTGTAAGCAGTTGGACTCAATGCTCTCCCAGGGCTCCAGCTGAAGCAATTCTATGACTTGAAATTGGCACAGCTTGACCAATGTGTTGGATGGGCTTCTGTCACCATCGCTGCACTTTCTAAGACTCCTTGACTGAAGAGGAGGTTGCTGTGCTGCCAACCAACCTTTCTTTCATTTCTCTGTAGTAATAGTTCTGTTTCTGCAAGGGATTTTTTTTTTCCCCCTTCTCCCTCTCCTGTTTTTTTTCCTTTTGCTTCTTTGAGGACGATTCTCTCTCTCTGCATGCAGTGCTCCTCAGATTGCTGCCAGCTTTCTGGTTGCAGCCAATGTTTTCAAAGGGTTTTGCCATTTGGGGGTGGGGGTTGTGTGCCCACAGAGAGGTGTCTGGATTTCTGATTTGTCTGATGGGGAATGCCAGCCATTCTCTAAAGAAATTAAAATGAGGTCCAGGGTGAAGAACTGACCTAAGACTTCAGTTCAGACCTCTGGTAAGAGTCTGTAGGATATGCTGAGGTTTTGGATGCTTCCCATTCCACTCTGTCACTGTAGAAACAGCTCAGACCATTTGGTAGATCAGTCCTGGTGGCTTAGCAGAGTGTATGATGAGAGCAGAGGTAGGAACACTGTAGTAAAATCATGGAATAGCTGCTCCTAGCCACTTGCTGAAAACAGGCTGAAATCACCCAAAGCCAAGGGCATGAAATTTGCCTGTACTAAATAGAGGTCACTTTATATCCTTGAGCTACTCAGAAGATAACAACAGGTCCTTTGTTCTTCTCCATGGCCTCACTGACGTGAGAATCATAGAATGGTAAGGTTGGAAGGTACCTCAAGGATCATCCAGTCCCAACCCTCTGCCATAGGCAGGGACACCTCCCACTAGAACAGATCACTCAAGGCCTCCTCCAACCTGGCCTTGAACATCTCCAGGGAGGGAGCAGCCACAACCTCCCTGGGCAACCTGTGCCAGTGCCTCACCACCCTCACTGGAAAGCACTTCCTCCTCACCTCCAGTCTCCATCTTCCCTCTGCTAGTTCAAACCTGTAAGTTTGGGTGTGTCTGAGGAACAGCAGAGCATGAGGAGAAGGAACTTCTGTCCTACTGCCTGCATCTTGGGCAAGGGCAGATGATGCTGGAAAGGGAGCCTGAGCTGGCCTCACCATAAGGCAGCCTCAGCTATAAGGTTGACTTTTGCCCCAAATTTACTGATGTGCTTTGTTACACTTGCTGTTTGAACATCTGGGATGTATGGGTCCACCCTTGTAATTCCTGGGCCAAATGGAATTTTGCTAATGAGGGTTGGTATTGCAAAGAGCAGGTGGCAATGGCCACCCTGAAGGTGAACCCTTCCTTGTGCCTGAGCTGCTGTGGGGCATGGGTGGGCATGGCCTGAAGCTGGCCTGAAGGCTGTCTTATGTCTCGCCTGTGGTCAGCAGTGCGGTTGAGTCCTGGGCTTCTGTCCCAACAGGCTTGGTTGGCAAAACATGTGGTCAGAGAGTTCCCTCCAGCTTACTGCCTGACCAAAGGGGAGGGCAGCTCCTGCCCTGAGCAGCTTTCTGCACTGGGATAGTTCCATGTAATACTGGATTAAAAATGCCTGGCTGCAGCAAGCCTCTGCCACGCAAGGCAGGTCCTTCACAGGGCCGCTGCTGCCCAAGCCCTGTCCTGAATGGGATGCCCGGGGCAGGCATTTCTCCCTGCTCCCAGAGCCCGGGGCTGATAACCAGCAGACTGTCAGGAATGTCCTGCTGTGCCAAGAACAGCCTGCTGGCCAAAATCGCCTGCTGTCCTATTTTTAGAGGTGAATGTCATTGTGTTGTGCTTTCTCACCAGCTTTGTTTGTCATTAGCATTCCTCTGCAGCCTCTGCTGAAGCAGAGAAGTTGTGAGGTGACAGGTCCCTTGAATGTGATGTTTGCTGCCAAACCCAGTAGTGTGGCACAGGGGTTGTCCAGGCTGTGCCTGCTGTAGAGCTATGTGCAGACCAGCAGAAGTGAAGGAGAGTGCTGGAACTTCCCCTGCTGTGGCTTTCCTGTGGGGTTTTGGCTCCTGCAGACAGATAAGGCAGTGATGTGTATGTAGCTNGAGTAAAGGGGGGGAATCACTTCCCTTACCCTGCTGCCCACACTTCTCTTGCTGCAGCCCAGGACTCAGTTGGCTGTCTGAGCTGCATGCGTGACACCATGTTGCTGTGGTCTCAGAGGATGCTCATGGGCTGAGGTGCTGAACCCCAGGTGTTGTGTATCTATCTGATGGGGGACTCAATGGGAATAAGGTGCTCCCAGCCCTGGGAGCCTTTCCAGCCTTTCCTCCCTGGAGGAAGGAGAGGATTCAGGCAGCCAGACAAATTCACACAGATGCCCAACCAGTGTTAGACTTGAGTCCTTGTTTCAGCCAGTGAAACAAGGAGGGAGGATACAGGTCGGTCTGACCCTGTGATATATTTGACCCTGATTATCCTGGTTGCCTGAAACCTGTTTTCCAAAGCACATTTATAATAATCAAATGAAAACCCAAACCAAAATACTTTTCTTGGTCTTCTTGAAGATGTTTAAGTGATGGTGGGTAACTTCTGCTCAGGATCTTCTGCAAGTTCTGTCTCTGACAAATCACTTGAGTTAAGCAAGTTTTGTGGATTCCAGAGTATGAAAGATGTGGGAATCTTTTTCTCTTTCTCCAGATGGAGTTCATTGGAGTAAACCAGCTGTCGTTCATCCATGACCTGGGACCAAAGGGCATGTGAGTTGTGAGCTGTCTTTGTGAGTTTTGAGTCCATCCCTGAAAACTGCACAGGCCAGGTTGGATGGGCCTCTGACCAACCTGATCTAGTCAAAGATGTCCTTGCTGACTGCAGGGCTATTGGACTAGGTGACCTTCAAAGGGCTCTTCTAACCCAAGCCATTCTATGATTCTCTAATTCCCCAAGAGCATGGCTTTATAACTAAATACTGGTCTAGTTAGTAGATTTCCTTCCTTGCCAGTAACTGACTGGGGAATATTTTGCCATCCAGAATGAAAAAAAAAAATAAAAATTGATGTTCAGCTAGAAATGCCACTGCTTTGGGAAATGGCTTTGGGAGTGGGTTGCTTTGGGAGACATGGGCTGCAGCTCATGGATTGGCTTGCAGGTTTTCTCCTCCTCCCTTCCAGCAACCTGTAGACCCATTTGTTCTTCCGTTGGTGCTATGGAACAGAGCCCTGCATTTCTTAAATCTGTGTGGTTTTACCTTTCTTCTAGCTTTCAGGGCATGGTGCAAAGCCTGCTTGGGCATGGCTAGAGGTGACAGGAGCCATCCCTGGGTGCAGGGCTGGGAGATAGAGCAAGCATAGAATCATAGAATGTCAGGGGCTGGAAGGGACCTGGAAATATCAGNCCAGAATGGCACTGGCCACGAGAGCAACTGCTGGCTCGTGGGCATCCTTCCATCCAGCAGGACTCCCAAGTCCTGCTCCCCGCTGCCCCTCCAGCAGAGGTGTGAGACCCATGCTGACTGCGTTTCTGTCCTTGCAGAGAAGGATTCATCATGAAGCGCTCCGGGGGGCACCGCATACCCGGCCTGAACTGCTGCGGCCAGGGAAGGATGTGCTACCGATGGTCCAAAAGGTACTGTGGGGCAGGGGAAGGCTCTCTGCTTCTCACACACACCTGCAAAAATCTTCATTTGTTTTTCTCTCCCAAAAAGTCTGAGGGAGGTTCTTGGTTTTTTTGCAAAAGCCCTGTTTTTTTCAGGCCAAAGTGTCCATGGGCTGTTCACCCACTCATCCTCTGATGTGGAGGGTGCTGTGCTTTTGCCTTCTGCTTTGGAGTTCATAGAAGGGACAGGTCACTCCAGAGGAAAACTGGGATTTCCTACAGCCCTGAGCTGGCAGAAAGGGCAATAATCCATTGGTCTGTGCCCAGTTTTCTCTGCCGTGAGAGCACCCTGGGGGCTCCATGCCATGAGGAGGGAAGGTGGCTGGTGGCACTGTCCTAGCCAAATTTCAGCCTGGCTTTCTGAGCTTCCCTACTGAGTTTACAAAAAGAAAACAAATTGAAATGCTATCTGGGCTGCTTTGGAGCTGGATTAAACCAGACATTTGGTGCAATAAACCTTGGGTTTAAATAGATTGCCTCTTCCTTATTACTGCCCGTGCTCAAATGCCAATGTTCTCCAAGGAGCTTTTACAAGCCATCCTGTTCTCATGTGCTGTGGACAGGTTGAATTTATTGTCTTCATCCCTTTACCTTGTGTGTTAGATCTCAGTGTGTCTTGGGGCTGCAGTGCAGGGAAGTGTGTGCTGTGGAGGGGTATGTGTGTCCAAAAAAATGCAGCAGGTATTTCTTCTTCTGGGCAAGTCATTCCTTGTGAAAAATGCAACTAACTCAGCTTTAGAGCAGCAGTTTCCTGGTCTGCAAGAGCTTCCCCAAGCATTATCCACCTTTGGCTTTCAGTTTTGCCAATTGGCTGTTGTTAGTTTTGTCTTAAGTTGTGGTTTCCAACAAAATCTTTTTGCACTCTTCTGAAGAAAAGGTCCTATTCCTTTATAGCCTTTTCAACATTTCTTAAGGTGATCTTACAGATTTCCCTGAGTGCACAAGGAGGTGAAGGTGTGGCCTCCTTTCAGATGAAATCATTAAATCATCTCCAGTTCTCTTTCTCTTCTACATGGGGTGAGGGGAAAGCCTTTTCCTCTTGATTCCACTCTGTTAACATTCAAGCTTTGGTGGGAACAGCAGCATGTTTAGCTCTGATGGATCTCTGTTTTCCTTTAGAGCCTGGAGAAGGATGGGAGAAGCATTTGAGTGGGATTGTGTGCAGAGTAGCACAAGAGGGGCACCAATTCCCCATCACTGGGACTGACAGCATCAATAAATAATCAACCAGCAGTAATATTTCCTGGAGGGAGTTATTTCAGTGACGGAGTCAGTTCAGATGGAGGCAGAACTCACCCTGAGCGTGGGGCAGACTGTGGCCAGCTTTTTCCCCACAACAGCTTTGCTGCAGTTGTGGACTTTCCTATACCTTAAATTAATTTTACTTCTTAGAGCAGGTTAATTGTCTTGTGGCCGCAGGAGCTGTGGAAAGGGATGCGAAGGAGGACAATGGGGGCGGGGGTGTGAATGGGAACAGGCAGGACTTCTTGGACATGAAGAACTGCCTTGAAACAACAGAAAGGCAAACTCTTGGAAGGGTATCCCATGGGAGTGTTGGGATGCTGAGCCAGCTAGAGAAAGTAGGTATTTTGGCACCAAACAAGAAGCGATGGTGAGAACACTTCCAGGGCTTTGAAAGAAAAGAAAAAAAGAATGGGATCTGGAAGTAGGTGAGAAGCTGAGGCTGTTACTAAAGATAGAAGGATGAACAGATTTTTTGCAATATTTTCTCTTGCTTTGTGTGTTTCTGAGCGTGCAGAAGAGTGAAGCAAAGGTCTGGTGGTGGAGACCTGTGTGGGACAGAGGGGGCTGGTTACCCCAGAGACGCTGCTGGGGGGAGGAAAAATTAGAAATGCCATTCACAGCAAAAAATCTGTTGGGTGTTTTTTTTTTTTTTATTTCCCTGAGTTGCCTTCAGGCTACAGTATTTATGTAAAAACCTGCTGGTCATCTCCCATCATGTATTTCTAACAGGGTCCCTGTTGCTTGGCAATAAAAGCTTTCCAAAAATCCCTTGTACGTTTATTTTGATGGGAGTTGAAGTGATTCTGGCACCATAATTAATGTTAGAAATGTCAAGTGACTCCCATGGAACATACAAACTGAATAAAAACCTGGCATGGAGGAGTTCTTGTTGCATCTTGCCCAGTGCTGGGGCACCTGGCTGGGATGTTTATGGGCAAGGGAGGTTCTCATTGAGGTTTCCTTCTCTAACAACATACGTTTTTGAAGTCTCCTGTGAAAAGAAGTCATGCAAATAGCTCTGTAAATCTTGTATGGAATTCAAACTCATTACCCAAGTTCATCAAACAAGCACTTTTCTGCTTGAGAAAACTATACCCTCAGCTAGCCCCTGAAAAGAAAATTTGCCCTGTAGCTGAAAGCTTCCCTGTCCCTGAGAAATGATTTCCACTTGTTTTGAAGGAATCACTTTTCCATTTTATTAGCTTTTTTTTCATGGCTCATGATTTACAGACCAACATGAGGTACAAGTTAACCTGTTTCTTGTGCCCATACAGGTGGCTGGTGGTGAAGGACTCTTTCCTGCTGTACATGAAGCCAGACTCAGGGGCCATTAGCTTTGTCCTACTGGTGGATAAGGAGTTCAACATTAAGATAGGCCAGAAAGAAACAGAAACTAAATACGGGTTGCAGATCGACAATCTCTGCAGGTAAGAAATGCAGGCTTGGTTTGGGGGGGAAGAATCAGTGCTGCTCTCTGGGAGGGGCTAACGAGGTATGCTGGGCTAATTGGTGCAGCTTCCTGCAGGGCTCAGCTGCTGCTGGCTTTGTGCCTGCTGGGGATTTGTCCCATTATGCTGATCATTTCCTATGGCTTAATTAGGCCTTTGGAGCCTCAGCTACTGTTTGTCCATCCTTGTGGTTATTGCTCAGGCCCGGGGGTGCTGGAGCACACTGAGTTGCAGGCTCTAGACTTGCAGCAATTGCTTATGGTAATTTTCCAGGCACTGCAAGCAGGGACATGTTCTTCATCCCAACCAGAGCATTACCCAAAAGACATGCTGGTTGGGATAAAGTGATACTACATGTTTCTGGGGTACTATACAGCATAAATGAATCTTTTTAAACATACAGCATTAACCAGGTCCAGCTCTCCTCCAACTTCAGCTGGTGCCATTAATGTCAGTCTGGGTTTTTATTTTTTAACACTGTGGCAGTCACTTCAAGCAGCTCAGTGCTGGTATGTTCTTTTGCAAACAAACCAGTAAAGCAACCCCCTTAACTTTTCATTTCAATAAAACAAGGAGTGACAGAGGTGCATTTACCAGTGGCCCAGCTGCCGATGGAGCAGCCCAGCTGAACATCCATGGCTTCAGCATTTGGTGTGGCTGATCCATGTCCCATGGTCCCCTTCTTTCTGCTGGGGTGGGGGAAGCAGAGAGCAGGGAGAAGACAAAAGGCTTGGAGACACCCACTTTGAAGGTCCAAGACTTGCCCAGCCTTGTTCCTCCCAAATCAGGGAAAGCAAGCTCCTGACTTCACCTAATACGGTCAGTTTGGCAAAGTACCATTCTGGTTGGTGAATCTCTGTGGCCAAAGGGGAAAACATTCAGGCAAACAATAAATGGGCTTTTGCCACATGCCTGCTTTTGCTTTGCTTTTGCCTGCTCTGCCCTGCCACATTATGCTCTGCTTTGCCTGCAATGGCTTTCAAGACACCGACAGAACTCCCTTCAAGTGTTTGGGTGCTGTCTGATACTACTTTGTGAGTAAATATTCAAAACCTCTTTGCAAGAAATTCTGTAACTAGATTGTAAACTAAACCTCTTTCCAGTTTTAAATTTAACATTTGTATAGGCTACTTGCTTCTTAAGTGTCCTTGGTTGCCTGTTCCCTGTGTGTATAAATACCCAAACCATGCATTTCAAACACTGTAAATAAGTTTCCTGGTGAGATTTAACGTTAATAAACAATTTTCATAGTTGCCAACTGTATTGGTTTGAGTTTAGCTTCTCAGGGGAAACGAATACAATAATAGTAGGATGCCTTCCCCTCTCCCCCTCCTTTTGGAAAGGGGGAAAGAAAGGAGGAGACAGAAGGGGTAAAACCAGACTGTTCTTTGGGTGGCTATGATTTGGAAGGTAAAA
>WBNM01003809.1:380387-413149 GCA_013399055.1 Ramphastos sulfuratus | reverse complement strand
TAACTCCCTAAACCCACATCAGCCTCATCCAGTTTGCCTTTGAACACTACCAGGTTTGAAGCTGCCACAACTCCTCTGGGCAATCTGTTCCAGTGCCTCACTACCCTTCATGATGAATCACTCCTTAATGTCTAATCTATATCAAGCTTCTCCCAGTTTGAAGCTATTATCCCTTATCTTGTCACTCCATGCCTTTGTACAAAGTCCCTTTCCAGATCTACTGTAGCCCCCTTCAAATACTGGAAGGCTGCTGTAGGGTCTTCAGATCTTATACCTCTTAAAAACCTCTTTAAGCCAGCAGATCTGGACAGCAGAGCCTAATGTGTGAACTACTTGTAGGGCTAAAACACAAAGTAAACTCTTCAATTCTTCTATTTTTTTTTTTTTTAAGAAAGAAAACTAAAGTACCAGGAAGTTTAACTTCCACTCCACTCTACTTTTATTCTTAAGTATAATTAAAATATCTCTCTAACACGCTTTAAACAAATTTAGGAGGATTCCTGCCTGTTATTTGCTTTGCATTTAAATGCATTTGTGACAACAGCAAAGCAATACGACTTGCTTTTTGTCATGTCATCTGTGTTTCCTAGAACATGCCCAGGAACACCTTTACAAATCAGTGGGCCAAACAAAATTTTTTCACAGCATGTAAAAAAAAAAAAAATGACAACATTAAGTTTTTAAACTGCCCATATAATTTATTTGGCCCATCTACAGGTATCTAAGAGCTGCTCTTTTATTATCTTAAGTGGCCATCACCAAGACACATCTCATTTAGCTTCACAGACTCTGAACTTGAGTCTATTAGTTTGGATGAAGAACAACAGTGAACACAGAAGTGTGCTGGCTGACACACACTATAGGTAAACTCCAGATCAACAAATCCAAAGTTTAAAAAAGGAACTGTTTATAGATAGCCAGAAGCTAACAAGAACTACAGCAGCAGCATGTTCAGCAGCCCTGTACTATCAGAGCACTTAAGGACATGCTCAAATGTGAAGTCTTACTCAGCCCACATACTAAACCCCCCAGGATTTAAAAGCTTTGATTTAAAAGCGCAAGGGGAAAACATTGAATTGGAAGCCAAATTATTTTGCTGTTAAATGGATTTAACTACTTGTTCTAGCCCTGGTTATGAGGGGAGGCCCCACATTTTCACAACAGTAACACACGTAATTCTCAAATATATTTTACCCAAGAATTAAAATGCCTTCAAAACAGGAGCAGATTTACAGCTCTTCCAGCATTTTCTAACCAAACACCATAAAAATGCTGCTCTTGCAGAATGTGAAGGAGAAGCAAAGGCAAAGGAGCAGAATCCAATCCATGCTGAAGTTGGTAGCTGAGAAAGTTTGTCTACGTTGCAGTGAGATTCCCATCTGCATTTCATTGCAGCTTGTGTGAACCCAATCAGCACAGGTTAAATAGATGTCAGATCAGTGATTATTGTGTTCTGACCTCTGGGGCTGTGTTGGACATTAGACATTCCTGCTACATACTGAAGTAGTTAAAGGATCAATGCCACAAAAAAAAAGACCAACATGTTTTATGTCACATGCCTCCATTTCTTCACCTGGTGCAAGTTTCTTGGGGTTTTTCAACAAGCATTCAAGCTCTTCTGATGCTGCTTGAGCAGCCCCTTCAGGAGGCATTAGATCAGACTCTGAAAGCCTAAGCTCAATCAATCATGTCATTGCAATATTTCTTTCAAGACCCCAGGATCTGCAGCTCACCAGTGCAGAGAACAGAGATGTCCTGCTTCCCTATGAGAACAGGCTGTGAGAGTTGTAGCTGTTCAGCCTGGAGAAGAGAATGATCCAGGGAGACCTCATAGCTGCCTTACCATACCTGAAGAGGGCCTAGAAGAAAGCTGAGGGGGGACTTTGTACAAGAGCTTGTAGTGATAGAATGGAAGGGAACGGATTGAACCTTGAAGGCAGATTTATACTGGAGATTAAGAAAGAAAATCTTTACAGCACGGTTGCCCAGAGATGTCAAGGATGCCCCCTCCCTGGAGATGTTCAAGGCCAGTCTGGATGATGCCTTGAGCAACCTGATCTAAGTGGAAGGTGTCCTGGTCCATGGTGGGGGGATTGGAACTAGATGATCTTTAGGGTTCCTTTCAAGTCAAGAAATTTTATGAATCTATCACACAACTTCTCTCCCTCCAAAGTCTGCTGTGAACATATTTAAAATTTGTGAAACAAGCTTGTAAGAAGCTAATGGGTCCTGTATACATGCCATGCAGAAAAGATTTCCCACTTAGTATGTTTCAGCATTTTTTCCACAGCAGTCAGCTCCAAACAAGCTACAACAGACTAATGAAATCCCCCAGGGTACACTTCCACAGCTGCTAAAACCAGTTTAAGGTTAGGGCTGTTGGCAGGTCCCAGCCTCTCCCTATCTCATGTGCTCACTTAAGCCTGATCCTCAAGGGAGCTGGTTCATGGAACTAAATGAGAAGAAATTAATTCTGCTGAAAGACAGTCAATAGCATTTCATCAGTCAAGTGTCCAAGCCACTCCATGGGAGGCTCAGATGAGCTTCTGCAGGAGTGCACAAGCCATGACCATCCCTCATGGCAGAAGATAGAGATTTACTGGAAGAAAGGAGCTATGGAGTTGGCTTTACCACAACCACCCCCTCACTTGTGTTTAGTGCTGTCAGCAGAGCTTCCAACACTCAAGAACTCACATGACTCCATTAAACAACTTGACTGGTTGATATTTCCCACCATGACCAGATCTCCCAACAATATTTAAAGCCACCACAATTCTTCAAAGTACCAACACCAAGCAAGATGGGTGTTTCTTCAAACACTAGAACTGTGCCACTTACAACTCAACTACACTAACATGAGAAGGGCTGAGCCTATGATAGCTCCAGGTACTCATCTTAAAAGGTTCTGCATTTGGTCTTACTGAACACCAACAGGAATAAAAGGTACTACTGTTGTACTCAAGTGCCTTTCTAGATCGATGATTATCAAACACTGGCAAAACTACTTTTGGGAAGTGACTGTGAAGTATTTGTGCTGGTTTGAGACTAATTGGAGTATTTTAATGAGAGAAGTTAGATCATTGGTTGTGAAAAGAAAATAATGATATAGGCTTCATCATTCATTGGTTTGCTGAAAAGGATAAAAAGCCAAAATGCCAACAATTTGTCCCACTCTGTTCTGTGATGCTGCTTCTATTCAATTCCTCTTCACTCTGCTCTAATTTCTCCACTAATGGATAACAACATAAGCTTTGCTGGTGGTTTTTGTTTGCCTGTCTGGGAAAGCAGAGGGAGAAAGAGGGTAGCTTTGAGCCCCTTCTGGGCAATTTTTTTTTATCTGGGAGGAAGTTTGGAATTCTGTATTATTTCTAATTTGTATGTAATTGTAAATACTTGCAAGTATATTGTGTATATATGCTTGTAAATTTTGCTTTGCTGTAAATAGAGCTTCATCTTACTTCCCAGTCCTCTGAACTAGTCTGGCAAATTTCAATAGGGGAATGAGGGGATGGAAAGTTCCTGTCTCACCACAGTGTTATATACATACAGACCATCACTTGTTTAACATGGGTTATTAACTCTGCAGTCCCTATCAGCATGAGATGCTCTGGCAAAGCCATGCTATGTCTTACCTGGATACTATGCTGGAGCCATTGTAGAGGTCACTAGCGTAAGAAAGCGTTGCCAGAGGTCGAACAGAATTGTAGCGCGTGAACTTGGATAGACACTCCTGAAACTCATCCAGCTGGCTTGTGGTTCGGCTGTCATCTAGGGAGAGGCAACAGCATCGGGGAGGACACAAACAGAGGAAGTCAATGAACTTGACAGCAAACACACAACCAACCCAAACAAACACCCATCCCAAGATGTACGTCCCCTCCACTCTGCGCCAGTGAGACCACACCTGAAATACTTAGTCAAATTTTGGACTCGCCAGTTCAAGACAGACAGGAACCTGCTGAAAAGAGATCAGTGGAGGGCCACAGGGATGACTGGGGGGTTTCACTATCTCCCCTACAAAGAGAGACTGACAAACCTGGGGCTGTTTAGCCTGGAGAAGAGAAGACAGAGGAGATGTGATCAATATCAATATGTGTACAAATATATGAGGAGTGGGTGTCAAGTGGATGGGGCCAATCTCTGTTTGGGGGTCTGCAGCAATAAGACAAGGAGCAACAGCTACAAAACTTGAACATAGAAGGTTTCACCCCAACACATGGAGAAATTTTTTTTACAGTGAGGGTGACAGAGCACTAGAATAGACTGCCCAAAGAGGTTATGGAGTCTCCTTCCCTGGAGACTTTCAAAACCCACCTGGATGCATTCCTATGTGAACCACCCTAGGGGATGCTGCTTGGCAGTGGGGTTGGACTTGATCTCCATAGGTCCCTTCCAACCTGTAAGATTATGTGACTATGTTTTCACATTATACTATCCCTGTTTGTTATATGGGAAGGATTCTTTGTCAAAACCAGGCCCTCTCCCAGCTCCGGCAATCCCTGAAGGCAGGATGATTTTTCAAAGCACAAATGAAGTCTTTACACTGCAATGCTGGGTGAGCCTACTGTGCTGGGAAGCTGCCTAGAGATCACAAATGAATCTTCCTGGTAAGCCCATCTATTTTATTCATATTCAGAGCCCACAGACATTATGGATTATTAACAAAAAACCTTTAAGTATATGAAAATTCACTGTGAAGAACTCATCCGGTTCTCTATGGAGGCTGAAATATATCCCTTTCCTTATATTTATGTTATAATATGCCTGAATTTGGTGTCAAAATACTTCCAGTAAATAAATAAATAAATAACTATCTGTCTTAGTACTCCAAAAAGCAACAGAGTAGTTTCAAGGCTGGAGAAGTAATGTAAGCATGTAATCAGAAGGCTTTCTGAACTGTAAGTTTCGTGAAAATTATGACCTTCAGCAGACAAGGTGAAATTGAGGCAGCTTGAATAATGATGATAAATATATTCTGTGGGAAATGGAACAGTTTACTACAAAAGCTAAAAAAAGTAAATGGCAGTGTAGATAGCTGAAAGTCATTCTCCAATTTCTTAGATATCTCGACTTTCCTTGGTAAGAATTTTACTTACACCATTTAAAAATTTATTATTTCCTGAATATGGAAAGTCAGGGTACCTAATACCATTAGGTATCAGGGCCATGAAGACGATCCGAGGGCTGCAGCATTTCCCCTTGGGGACAAAGGTGAGTCGGGCCTGTTCAGCCTGGAGAAAAAGAATCTAGGGAGATCCTAGAGTGGCTTTCCAGTACATGAAGGGGGCCTATGAGAAAGCTAGGGAGAGACTTTGTACAAGGGCTTGTTGTGATAGGACAAGAGGGAATGGACTGAAGCTTGAGGAGAGTAGATTTAAACTGGAGATTGAAAAGAAATTCTTTACAGTGAGGGTGGTGGGAAACAGGAACAGGTAGCCCTGGGGTGTAGTGGGAAGTGTCCAAGTCCACAGCAGAGGAGATGGAACTGGATCATCTTTAAGGTTCCTTCTAATCTGAACTATTCTGCGAGTCTGTGATAATGCAACTGCAGTCAAATGTCAGGTAGAACATTCAGGCTTTGTAATAATCCCCAGAATTTGCAGCAATTCTCCTTTTCCTCCTTAAACACTCCCACCTTCACTTTGTCTTTTTGCAGCTGTGCAACACAAGGGAACAACAGCTCTGGTAGAGATAAGACAGTGCCTTGGTTTACAGGTACTACACATCTGTTAAACCACAGCACCCACTGCAGCAGCAGAGAAGACATACACATGACTTGCTCACACTGCTGAAATCACATTCCAGCCCCCAGTTATCCTTATCCTTTTCCTTAGCAGAACATGGAAATGACAAAGCTCCACTTTCTAGAAAGCTTTGGGGTGAGAAAAGGAAGAGGCTTATCTATAAAAGCAAAACACAGCTGTGATTTCTTGTGGAAAACAGAAAAATAATCACTTTCTGCACCCTGGGAATTCCTTGCCATCAAGAATTATTATCTTGCTCTACACTTAAGGCATTTTGAAGTGTCCCTTCCATGCTCTGTAATGTTTGATGGTAATAAAGGAACAGAGAAGGTTAGTAATTAGCATGGTTAAGGGTACTAGCATATGCATTACCCATGTCAGGTGGATCAAAAGGGGCAAAATGAACAAAGTGCCACTTCAAATTAAGACCATCAGCACCTGACCACTATGGGAAACAGCTTGAGAGGCAACACATCAACATCAGTGTTTTTCAAAAGCAGTTTCCTTCTTTGACACTCAGATGGGCACAAACAACTGCTTCCCTTCCATTTCCTTCATTTAGAGATCAAGCACAAAGCCCTCCTATAATTTATTCTCTATCTGTGCCTGGAAAACTGAATGTTATTTCTTAAGACATTTTCCTTAAGTGCAAGGCCAGTTCATAATTACAGTTATATCTCTACACCCTACTACAGCAGTCATAGGAACTTCCTGCAGAAAGCCTTAAATCCACAGTAAATCCTATTTAAAATGTGTCTGAAAGCAGGAATGACTTAAGAGAAGAAAACCTAATCAAGTTGAAAGGCTTCTGTGTTATTTAGGGAGGAACCTGCACTTGCAAATTAGAGAATCACAGAATGGTTTGGGTTGGAAGGGATCTTTAAGATCATGAAGTTCCAACTCCCTTGCCATGGGCAGGGACACTGTCCACAGGACCAGGCTGCTCAAGGCCTGGCCTTAGAGACCTCCAGGGAGGGGGCATTCACCACCTACCTGGCCAGCCTGTTCCAGTTGTCTCACCATTCTCAGTGTAAAGAGTTTCTTTCTAGTATCCAGTCTAAATCTCCCCTCTTCTAGCTTCAATCCATTCTTCCTCATCCTATCACTACAAGCCCTTCTAAAAAGTCCCTCCCCAGCCTTCTTGTAGCCCACTTCAGGTACTGGAAGGCCAATATAAAGTCTCCCCAGAGCCTTGTTTTCTCTTCTCCTCTGCTGTTAGTGTAGCTGACACACATGAATACAAAAAGCAGTTTTGCTGCATTCATATTTATAGTTCTAATTATGAAGAAAGATGCCTTCTAGAAGAGAATGCTGGGAAGAGCCACATTTGTTATCCTTGGTTAATAAGCATTATTTTAACATAAACAGTTATGCATCACCAAGAAAGCACTGCATAAGAACATCCTAGAGTGATCTGTGAAGTCCTCTATTCTGCAGTGCATTAGCTATCACTTCCCAGGAAGCTACCTGGTCAGAGACAACCAGCTTATCTCATCTTCCAGCTACTGAAACACCCTCTCTGTGTCCTGCATTCCTTGTGAAAATTGGTTTGCTGTCCATAATGAGAACCAATTCAGTCACTGCTCCAACACAGGCAGGAGATGTAGAGATATCCAAGTCCCCTGTCCAGGTCTGGGGGCTTCAACATGAGGACATTAAAATATTGGAGCAGGTCCAGAGGAGGGCAAAGCTGATGAGAGGGCTGGAGCACCTCTGCTATGAGGACAGGCTGAGAGTTGGGGTGGTTCAGTCTGGAGAAAAGAAGGCTCCAGGGAGACCTGATAGCTGCCTTCCAGTACCTGAAGGCAGCTATAAGAAAACTGGGGAGGGACTTTTTACAAGGGCAGGTAACAACAGGACAAGGGGCAATGGTTTAAAGCTAAAAGCAGAGCAGATTCAAGTTAGACATTAGGAGGAAGTACTTTACTATGAGGATAGCGAAATACTGGAATAGGTTGCCCAGATGTGGTGAAGGCTCCATCCTTGAGAACACTCAAGGCCAAACTTGATGTGGCCCTGAGCAACCTGATCTAGTTGGGGATGTCCCTGTTCACTGCAAGGGGGATTGGACTAGACAACACTTGAGGTTTCCTTCCCATCTGATGCATTTATAATTCTGTAATTCTAAAAGTGAGCTCCTCTAAAATGTGTTGCAGCCTTCAAACTTAAACCCAAACTTTTTATTAAAATAGGAT
Source organism: Ramphastos sulfuratus (assembly GCA_013399055.1). Taxonomy (NCBI): domain Eukaryota; kingdom Metazoa; phylum Chordata; class Aves; order Piciformes; family Ramphastidae; genus Ramphastos; species Ramphastos sulfuratus. Next base: position 405,210 of record WBNM01003809.1, on the reverse strand, counting down.
TTTTTTTTTTAATTTTTTTTTTTATTTTTTGTTTTTCGTGGGTTTTTTTTTTAAGTTTAATTCACTTTATTTAAAAGTGAATTAAACTTAAAATAAGCCCATGGAGAAAAGGTGGGATTTCCACCCCAGTTCTCTTGCTGATCTCTGTGTCCTGAGAGGTCAAGTCCTTGGCCTTCCAAGGCTACAAAGTCTGTATCCAGCTCTGCGATCCCCAAAACAAGACAAAGAGCTATTAGAACAGGTCCAGAGAAGAACCCAAAAGATGATCGGGGGACTCTCCTGTGAGAGCAGGCTAAGAAGGGCAGGCTTGTTTAACCTGGAGAAGACAAGGTTCTGAGGAGACCTTATATTAGTCTTTCAGTACATAAAGGGGCTGATCAGAAAGCTGAAACTCTTGTATCAGAGCGATAGGACAGTGTTTTAAACTGAAAGTGGACGGATTTAAATTAGATGCTGAGAAGAAATTATTTACTATCAGAGTAAAGAGACACTGGAACAGGTTGCTTAGAGAAGTTGTGCATGTCCTATCTCTGGAAATGTTCAAGGTCACAAATGTTCATGCTCAGGCTCTGAGCAACTTGCTCTAGTTGCAGATGTCCCTGCTGACTGCAGAGGAGTTGGACTAGGTGACCTTTAAAGGTCCCTTCCAAGACAAAGCATTCCACAATTCTATGAAGTAAAGATATTCTGCTGCAGCAACATCTGTCTGATTATCTTGTCCCTATGAGGTTTCTCCCATCCCCTGAGGGCTGGGCTGCTCCATGCTCTTCCCCTCCAGTCTGCCCCTCTTTGTATGAGCCACAGCTCACAACTGGCTGCTGCACATCTCCTTCCTGCCACAGCCCATCGCCTGAAACTTCTTTCCCAGAGCTGGTTTCTTCTCCAGCAGGTGATGCAGAGTAAGACCTCCTTGCCCTCAAGACACATTTGACCCACTGGTTTCTGAAGAGAATCTTGTCATGTAATTAAGAACCATCCATCCACTCAGTAACAACTACTTGAGCTGCTGTTACTCAATTATGAATGAGGCAATCTAGGCAATTGTGAAAACAGCTTCTAATTCTCCAAAACAAGCCCTAAACCTAAGGGTGTGCCCCATGGGACAACAATGCTGCTGCACACTCAGCTTTTATACTCTAAGCCATTTCTTAACCGAGGCTCAATCTACACAACAGAAAGCATAACCTCCAAGTACCCTACTGCACTCTAAACGCAGGAGAATTTATCAATTTATGTTTATACCTCTGTAGTTAATTCAACAGTAATGTTTAACAACTGTGTTTATGCCACATCTCTAGCAGAAAGGCAACCCAACTGCCACTTTCAAACATCTGCACCTTCAGAAAGGGCACCAGTGAAGTTGTTTATTGTGGGTTATGCCCTTCACAGTGCAGGATTGCAAAGCTATGCATGTGCCCCTCCAAAGCAACAGGATTAAGTTTGCTAAATTCAGCAACTTCAAAGACTGGTCAAAAAAAGCAAAGCAGGATGAGCAGAGTAACACCAGTATGTGTACCAACATTCTCATGCAAGGAAGAAGTGAAAGGTGCTCTCTGAAGAGCAAGTCTTTCTTGAGGACACCGAGAGTTAACTGATGTCAGAAGCTAAACACCACCGAAGAGGAGCTCACCTGAGACACGGGTCATCCTGGTGGAAAAATAGCACTGCTCCAGATCCTCAAAGTGAGCTGTGAGTCTCTTGCGTCGGGAGGCAAGTGTGCTGTTATACCAGGGCTGCTTTTTGGTCTGAAAGGAGAGCAGAGCGCACTTCAGAAAGTTAAAGCCAGGCCTGGGCTTTGGTTCAATAGGACAGGTTATACAGTACATGTGAGGGGCTAGACATGTAAAATGACAATAAATTAACATCTTGCCACTACCAAGTTATTCTCAAAGTCCTATGTTGCACCTTCTAACCTGGCAAACAAGGAAAGCTGGGTTAGTTTTTTTTTTTCCTGAGCCTTTACAAATAAATCTATTTCAGTCTCTCATGCAGGCCAGGTATCAACAACCCTTGGGGAGTCAGCTCTTGTATCCACAAGTGGATGGCAGAGCCCAAAAATCCTGGGCTTCCGGCTTCATAAACCAAAGAGACTGTACAACAAATACTTCCCAGATCCCTGGCAGACAGCTCATTAAAGAAGAGGTGTTTGTTTAAGAGTTAGTTACTAAATTATTCCTTTTGAAGCAACTCAGTAACTCTTTGTAAAGCTAAGCAAATAAGGAGAGAAGCTGGAGACACCATGAAGTTCAAAGGTTAATTGAAAAGGAGTCCATGAAACTCATCATTAAAGTCATTTCCCAATCTACCCAAGCGAATAATAGCCAGAAGTAGAAGCAAAGCATTGAAACTAAGCAAGCTCTCCCGAAACAAACCCAAAAATGCAGTACTTCTCATTTTAATCACTAGTGAGGAAAGGGAACAGATCTCTCTACTACACAAGAAGCAGGAAGAACACCTTGCTTCAGTTTATACACTTAAGAAGTCTCACTTACAAAGAACTTAAAGGTAATGAGGAAACAGCAGACGATTTAACAATCACCCAGGTCGCTAACGAACAACATCCCTGATCATGTACAAGGCCACTCAGTGGGCACTAGCAAATCCCACCCTTCCTCAATCCACACAAGAGAACAAGCTGTCCTCATAGCAGCTACTAAGCACACCAACAAGAACAGATTAAATCTTCAGCCCATCTGAATTCTGCCTTTTCAATGGAATCACAAAACGGCTGGGTTGGAAGGGACCTCTGAAGGTCATCTAGTCCAACCCCCCTGCAGTTGGCAGGGATGCCCTCTACTACATCAGGTTGCTCAGACTCTTGTTGAGCCTGACCTTGAATATTCCAGGGAAGGGCTCTCAGCTACCTCCCTGGGTTGTTTCCATTATTCCACCACTCTCGTGGTAAAGAACTTGTCCTAACATCCAATCTAAATCTGCTCTTCTCTAATTTCAAACGACTGTCCCTCATCCTATCACTGCAGGCCTCTGGAAGCGCTCCCTCTGCAGCCTTCTTGTAGGTCCCTTCAGGTACTGGAAGGCTACTATTCAGTCTCCCCAGAGCCTTCTCTTCTCCAGGCTGAACCACCTCAGCTTCCTCAGCCTGTCCTCACAGGTAAGGTGCTCCAGACCCCTGATCATTTTTGTGGCTGCCCTCTGGACCTGCTCCATCAGGTCTCTGTCCTTCCTGTGTTGCGGGCTCAAGAGCTGGACACCTTCCTTTATGAACAGTACTCTTAACACTTTAGGTAAAAGGTAAAACCCAAGCAATGGAACCTCCAGGTGCCACTTCCTTGGAGATGCATGGACATCACGACTCACACTTGGGTGTTGACAGCATCTATGGTTTACACTGCTTTTCTCATCTCAAAAGTAACTCCTGTCTCAACACACAACTAGAGCACTGCAAAGTATTTCTACACCAACATTTTTTACCCACAATTTCCTAAACATCCACAGCTTTAAGAAATGCTTAAGAGACCACTTCTGTCTTTCTATCCATGTGCACCGGCCTGCGAGGGCTCCAGCCTCTCAACACATCAGGAGCAATGAGGGCTCAGGATGACTTGAAGCAAAGGGCAATCACTTCAGTCTCAAGTTAAGATGAGTTGCCTGCAACACGATGAGCAATACAACCCGTGTCCAGCAATGACTTTCCAGACAAGCCCAGTCCACATCGAGATGGAATCGATCATGGCAAATATTTGCCTGTTGTGCAACTACCTTCTGTCTCTTCAAAGAAAGATGTCCCCAGCCTGTGTCCAAAGCTGGCACACAGCAATCGAGCAGTGCTGGGGATCAATCTACATTTATCTGTATCAGCAGATCCTCCCCAGCTACAAATTTTGAACTGCTCATACTTTACCAGAACATTATTCAGTTTCTATGAAGTCAGCTCCCTTCCTGCTTGTTATGCAAGGCTGGGAAATAGGAAGGGAAAAAAAAAAAAAGGAAAGGAGAAAACATACCTAAGTTATTTTTATTCAACCACTACTACTACTGTGGTTGTCCTAAATGAGGATATTAGACTGCTGTTATGAGTGTTTTTTTCCTGTCTGAACTCTAGCAGGTACTCTATGGAGTCCTCTAACAACTGTGGCAAACCTTCACAGCTACACACAACTCTATTTCTAGCAGAAAATACATGCAACTAAATTCTCCCTGCAGAATTCCTGTGTGACTATCTACTTCTGAAGTTCAGTTTCTGAGGAAAAAAAACAAAACAACTGTCCTGTAGCCTTGTAGTATTTAAATTCTTCCCTAAGAACATATTCAAGAGCAATGCACACAAAGTACTTATGTTGAGAAAGTAAGATGTGCTGTGCATTCCAACACAACCTCTGACTGTCAGCAGCATCCAGTCTATGATTGTGTTTTGCCACAACTCACAATGAAGGAAAAAAGCACAAGAGAACTTATTTTTCTCAACCTATTTTTCTGGAAAAATCCTGCTGAAATTGGACAACCTTTGAATGAAGTGTTTAATTTCAAGAGTTCTCTTTCAACCCCTCTTCCTTAAAGTTTAAAAGATGTACTAGGGAGTACAGATTTTGCACTCTTGAAGACAAAATGCGTAATTTGAAGACAAAGATTATTCTCATACAAATACAGTTGCCATACAGAATGACTAGTGCTCCTTTTGTGCACTTAGCAACAGTATAGCTGTGCTGTTAAGTTTTATCTTTGAAATAGGAAGGATGGAAACAAGTAGTGGAGAACAAATACATCGTACCATAGCAGAGTCCTGAACGTGAAGTCTCCACTCACACTTCACTTGCCCTCTGAAGTGAGATTGAACTGCAGTTCTTTGCTCAAACAAAACCCTCTCAAGACCACAGCACCAGGAAAAAGCACTTTCCCACAGACCAATAGATGGATTTTTGTAGTTATACCAATAATACAGCTGCAGACCCCAAGCATGCATGCACAGGTGCATCAGCCCACAGCTCACGTGGGCTTTCTTCACATTAGAGACCCCCCAAGTAGGGACCACCAGCAGCATTTGTATGGGTTAATTTACCAGTTTCATACTGCTGTTGGCTATGGAGAGCCCACCAGAAAGCACCAAAGGCAACCAACAGTCTGCCTGGTTAAATAAAAACTGTATAATCTTTTTGGAACCAAGTTAGACATCTGTGTCATCTTCCCAGCACAGCTGAACAGTTCTAGGCTGAAAGGCCCTGTAGATTAGAGTTTGGAGACTGCCTGCCAAACAGCTTCACTGTATATTCAACTTTTTACTCTCAAAGTTTTTAAGGCCCTAAAAAAGGACAAGCTACAAGAAAGCTGTATGTCTGGAGAATGAATGTTTCTTGTTTTAAGAGCCAAATGATCCAAAGCTATTTAAGTCAACACAAAGGGTCAGGGATTTACCTCCCTTCCTAAATACTGCCCTTTTGGGAGAAGAGGAGTAAAAAGTATCCTTTCTTCCCTGGAAGAAAGCTTAGGGAGTCAAGTCAAATCTTCAAATACATCACACCAGATTTTTCTGATGGTGTCAAGGTGGAAACTCACTGTCAGGCACAGCTATTCCTCAGCAGCAGTCATGGCTCCTCTTTGCCCATATAACCAGGTAAAATTCCAAGACTTGAGTTGACCTGGAGATGGATGAAATTGTCTACTCTCTGACCAACCTCCACCAGAACTGTCCCAACCCTGCTGTGCACACACACAGATATTACCTTACCTGAGAGCTGCCACTGAAGCCTGGAGGCTGGCTGTACTCCGTGGAGTCAATAATACTACTGCAAAACCAAAAGAAACAGTCTGCTTAAATCACTGAACAAGCAGCCTTCAGCATTTTTAACCTGTTTGTTATTGTCCCCACCTCCCCCACTTCACATCCTGCAGTATTATTTGCCTTTGAAATTCATTTTCCAGACAGGGAACACAAGGTTATTTTTTGTTTGGGGGTTCTGGAAGGATTTAATTATTTAGTTGTTTAAATAGAGGGATTTTCTAGAGCAGAATGCTGTCACACGCGCTTATGTCTAGTACAATCTAATAATTTCTAGTTAGAATGCAAGAGCATCACTTTTGTATGAAAGATGCAGGATGAGACCTTCTGAAACTAATGTGCTATGATGGCTTTTTTGCCTTGCAAAAGAAAACCAAACCAAACATCATAATAAAGAGAAGTTTAGTGGCATAGCATTTAGAACAGCACTGTGAAGAGAGAAGCTAGGAGAACTCAGCTGAAGACAGACGCTGGTATTCTAGACAGCTGTGAAGACATACAAAATGACACAAGTAATTAAGTACAGAAATAAACTAAAAAAAATGCTGACAGCCAGGATTACTGTTATTAGAAAATACTCCACCATACATAGCAAAATTGTGTCTAGAATGGCATAACACATCTTAAATCACTCTTTTCAAAATGTATGCAAACTCAAGAGATTTAACTCTCCAAACTGCCAAGGGATCTCCCCACACAAGCAGAAGCCAGGTGGTTCAGTACTCTTGCACATATGGGCACGATATTTAGCTGTCAGGGCCAGATTACAGCACCCTTATCACTACAATTGAAAAACAAAATAAAATCACGGAATCACAGAATGTTAGGGGTTGGAAGGCACTTGAAAGACCATCCAGTCCAACCCTCCTGCCAAAGTAGCATCACCTATAAGTAGATTACAGAAAAAACACATCCAGGCAGGTTTCGAATGTCTCTAGAAAGGGAGACTCTACAACTTCTCTGGGCAGCCTGTTTCGGGGCTCTGGCACCCTCACAGAGAAAAAGGTTTTCCTTACATTCACATGGAACCTCCTATGCTCCAACTTGCACCCATTGCCCCTTGACCTATCACTGGACACCACTGAGCAGAGCCTGGCTCTATCCTCCTGACATTTGACCTTTCCATCTTCATCAACATGAATGAGGTCACCTCTCAGTCTCTTCTCCAAGCTAAAGAGCCCCAACTCACTCAGCCTTTCCTCATTAGGGAGATGTTCCACTCTTCCTCATCTTTGTGGCTCTTCTGCTGAACTCTTCCAAGCATTTCCCTGAGGTCCTTCTTGAACTGAGGGGAATAGAACTGAACCCCATATTCCAAATGCTTCCTCACAAGGGCAGAGCAGAAGACATACTTTTACGATACATAAAGGTTGGTACACAGGAAGATCATTAATTACACATTGCAAACACCACTGTGATTTGTTTCTAAAAATCTTTATGACTTAGCAGAAGCAAGTGAGATATTTGTCTTGGACAGAAGAGAATTTATTTGGGTCTGTTATTCTGTCTTGCTTACGAAGAGTGGCTGACACACTGTCAAACTACACTGTCACTCACTGGGACCTGGACAGGCTGGTGAGCTGAGTGGAAAACAACATCATGTATTTAAAAAAGGGAAAATGTAGGGTCCTGCATCTGGGGAGGAGTAATCCCCTGCACCAGTACAGGTGAGGGCTTGGACTGCCAAAAACCAGCTCTGTGGAAAAGGATCTGGGAGTCGATAAATTCACCATAAGCCTGGCCAGAAGTTCAATGCTCCCCAGATGCCTATCAAGAAGATCATGGCCATCAAGTCAAGGAAGATCTCCTCTCTCTCTCTCTACTCTGCCCTAATGAGGCCACATCTGGAGTAGTCTGTCAAATTCTGGGCCCCCCAGATCAAGAGAAAGACGAGGAACTAGTGGAGAGAGTTCAATGAAGGCTGCAAAGATAATTAGGGTACTGGAGCACCTCTCTGATGAGTAGAAGCTGAAAGACCTGGGGCTGTTTAGCCTGGAGAAGAGCAGACAGAGGGGATCTGATCAGTGCTCACCAATAGCTAAAAGGTGACAGTCAAGAGGATTGGGTCAGGCTCTTTTCAGTGGTGCCTGGTGACCGAACAAAGGACAGCAGGCACAAACTGGTACCCAGGAGGTTTCACTGAAACATGAGGAAAAACTTCTTTCCTATGGGGGTGTTGGAAACGTAAAGCAGGTTGCCCAGAGAGCTTGTGGAATCTCCTCCTCTAGAGAGATTCCAAACCCACCTGGACACTCTGATCCTGGGCAAGCTGCCATGGGTGACCCTTCTTTAGCAGAGGGGTTGGACTAGATGATCTCCAGACGTCCCTTCCAACCCCGACCTGTAGGGATTCTGTGTAGCCTTCTCTAAGAATTGCTTGGGAAAGCTGAAGGTTTCTTCAAAAAGCTCTCAGAATACTGCTCTAAGTCCTGGTTTGTGAAGATGCTTGTACCTACTGATGTTCGCGCAACAGCTGCCGGAGCTGATGTTCAGGCTAGACAATTCTTTGACATGAAACAAGTGGTTTGGCTGAAATGTTGGTCAGGGTATCTGTAAGTCTAGAAGGATAACAGTGCTACAAGTGCTTAAATATTTTTCTGAATGTTTTAAAGCTCCCCAAGAGATGGGAAGAAGCAGAAACAGAAGATGAGAGATGATTTTAAAGTCTCATTAGTGGTTAACTTGTACAATGAGATTGATTTGGCTTCTGTTACAGGCAAGACAAAAGCTACAAACAACAAAAAAAACCACCTCTGAGGGGATGAATAAAAATCATTATTTGCTGTCAGATAGTGCAAAGGGAGAAAACAGTAGAGCTGATTTGGGCACAGTCAGGGACAAAACGAACTTTAAGTTAGAATGTGGCCACATGAAATCATGAAACAGGTACAGCAGATCAAGCCAGGAACAGCACAAATAAGGAGCTCGACTGGGAAGCGATGAAAAAGTACTGCACTCGGAGACAGGTACAGTGGCAATTAACAGCAAAACACACAGACTTAGAGCGTCTGGTCTCGTCTGGCTGCAGGTTGTCTGGTGATGTAAAGCTTTCAGGAGTGCAGATATCGTCTCGCTAACCAGAATACAAATTCAGAATCATTTCTGTGTGCTGCCTGTAGCCAAGTTAAACAGACACGGAATCACAGAATCGTTTCAGTTGGAAAAGATGTCCAAGATCTAGAGTCCAACTGTCAAACCAACACTGCCATGGCCGTTAAACCACATCCCAAAGTGCCATCCTTCAACACCTCCAGGGATGGTGACTCCACTACCTTCCTGAGCAGCCTGTTCTAATGCCTGACCACTCATTCAGAGATTAAATGTTTCCTAATATCCAACCTAAACCTTCTCTGGCACAATTTCAGGCCATTTTCTCTTGGCCTATCACCTCATACTACATAGAAGAAACCAACCTCCTTTTATGGAGTTGCAGAGAGCAACAAGGTCTCTCCTCTGTCTCCTCTACTCCACACTAAACGACCCCAGTTCCCTCAGATGCTCCTTACCAGACCTGTTCTCCAGACCCTTCACTAGCTTCAGTGCCCTTCTTTGGGCCTGCTCCAGGACTTCAATGTCCCTGTAGTGAAGGGTCCAAAACTGAACCCAGTATTTGATGCGTGGCCTCACCAGTGACAAGTACAGGGGCACATGCTTGAATGTTTTCCTTTTTAAAAACAAGCCAGAAATAAACAGAAAATTGCAAAATTCCCCTCTAAAAGCTGTAAGATTAGGGAAGTGTAGGTAATTCAGCTACAGTGACACAACACATTTCAAACCCTGAAACAACAGAAAGGCAGCAACCTGTAGACCACAAATCCCATTTGTTACACCCTTATGCGGGTGGGAGGGGGACAATTAGAGCAAATGATGGGGAAGTGGATGCCAGTTTTGATAACTGAATGAGAGTTACCAGGCAACTCACTTTCAGAGCAGAATCCTTCCCTGGAACTCCTATTAGGGTGCTAGTTTGTTATTGCTGTTACTGCCTGAATAAGCAGCCATGGAGAACCTGTTTATTTGTGTCTCCTGTCTGCACCATTTACTGGTAGCAAAAAATAGGCTGCATGTCTGTTCAGAAATACCTTCTTCAGGACTATTTGTTCTTTCTCCTTCTTATTCCTCTCCTGCGCTCTCTCAGTACAGAAGCCCAGCAATCTGCACCACTGTAAACCAGTCCTGTGCTATTAGCCAACTTAATATTTCCTCACGCCTTGTGCAAAGCTGAACAGAAATCACATGGTTATGGAAGCTGAGAATGGACTGAATGTGAAAGGATGCAACTTGGGGTCCTATTTTGCTAAAGAGATTTATTAAGGAAGGTGGGGAGAGGTAGAGTAATTTCACGTTTTGGAGATGTAAAGTGAACAAAAACTACAAACAATGAAAAGAAACAGAGAATTAATGAAGGAAGCCTGTGACTTAGAGGAAGTAGATGAATAAGGGTAAGTCACTAGGGACCAGATAAAACCAAATTCCAAAGACCTATTTTCTCGAGCTAAAACTCAAAAGCTAGAGATTTTCTTCATCTCAGCATGAGCCTATGATAACCTTGTCCTATTTATAAGGCACATTAGTAAAATTTTATACAATTATATTTCATTAGCAGGGTGTTAAGTGTGTTAACAAGTTGTATTCCAATTTAAAATATACCATTTTAATTCAGTGAATAACTTAAAAAGTCTCTGAAAGTTTAATAACATTTTTAAATGGAAATGAAACCATCTCAAACTATATTTGTATTTCATTCTTAGTGGTTCATGGCAATTCTAAAATGCACTTTGGAGATGAAATATCTCACTTCAAGCTGAAAAAAGAAAAATTAGCATATTTTAAAGCTACTATCAGTTTTTTCTGCTGCATTCTTTCTGAGGAGGAATCAAAGTTACAGGCTCTGAGACACTCTCCAAAACCTTAATGTCAAAAACAAAATGAATTTCAAGTGGTAGAACTTCCTGGAATCTGAGTTCAGGTAAATCAAACCAAGTCAAGTACTTGAATTACCAAAACAATTGGGATAGGCCAGGGACAGAAGTTACAAGAGTCAGATAACAAATCAATGCCTGCTCAAGACATATACTATTTTCTCTTCAACCACTCATGTCTACATCTTAATGTAGGAATGTCACAGAGAAACAGAAAATGAGTTTTCAAGCTCAGAACAAACCCACACACTCTAGAAAAGCCCCAACTATGCTATTACATCACAACCCTGGCATGCTGTGCCAGAGCAAAAATCCAAAAGTTCAAGACACAGATGAGATGAAACCAGACAAGCATGAGAAGTTTGGGCAAGAAAGAGCCCATGCTCTCTGTAGCCACCATGGTCTAATCCACCACTATCTCCTAGCAGACCTCAAGTGAAGCACATCATTTCTAAGCCACTAAAGTATTTTGGACACCATCTCATACCCTCAAAAGCAAGAACTGAGGATGATTTACCCTGGGACATGAAGTAGACAGGCATAAAGGAATAATACATTCTCAGTAGACTGAAACCAGTATAGGTCTCATGCAGATTATTTTTTTTCCCCTCCAACTTTTTCCACTAAACGTCTTGAGCTTAAAACGTTATTCCATCTTTCAACAGATTCAAAATGCTCTTTGGAAGGCTCTGTTAGCTTGGCTCAAGTGACAGAGGAACATTTCTACATGTAAGTACAATCTTCTGGATAAAAAAGGAAGAAAGGTGCTAGAACACCTTCAGGCCAAAAAGATGTAACAGATTCAAGCCAGCCAGTGCTCAAGCTCTCCCAAGCAAAAATGCCACAAAGCAAAATCCAACCAATCTCTTTAATAGCCAATAATCAGAAAACAAGTAGAATCTGACAAGAATCTGATCAGCTTCTTGCAAAAGAGCAATAAACCAAATAAAAACACACCTGCACCCAAAAGAATCAAATAAGCAGTGAATAGAAGATTAACAAATACTGTTCCATCCACCCTGGCCACATTCTTGTCCTTTCCTTCATGGTTAGCCAGAGATTCATAGAAATATGAGGGATTTTAGTCTTAGTGTCCAAAAGTAGCATCCAGCCAATATTGCTGGGCTTACCAGAGCACTGTATCTAAATCTCTGTAGGGAAGGAAATGCAATTGTTTTTCCTTACTTTTGGTTTAGAGCTCCTAGCTGTAGGAAGGGCACCACTACAGTTTCATAACAGAAATCAACAGTTTAGAGAACTATTATGATGTAGGAGAAATGACAACATAATAACTTGGCCAAATGAAATCTGAGATTTTTTACAACCGAAAAACATAGTTATGAAGAAGTAGAGCACTTCTGCTGGCACCTGCAACTTGAACACAAGGAGCATCTGCAATTTTAACACAAAGAAACCAGACTACACAACAGTCCAGACCAAAATCCACATTGAAACGATGTTACTAGAAAGGCATTAAATCAAAACAGACAGCAGATAAAGAGTCAATGAGCTGTATATGTTAAATTTCAATTCCATGAGCCCATACCTTTCGAGATTCACGCCAAGTGGGGAAGCCAGAGGACACCATCAGACAAAATTAAGACCTTTCATCTGCCTTACATTCAGAAATGGTAGTATGTATTTAACAGGAATATATCATACCACAGCAAAGGCTTATGACTCAGGTTAACTAATTCCTATCACATTTAAAACCATCAGCTTTCCACACCATCTGCTTTAGTCTTCACCCTACTGCAGACTAAAATGGCTTTTTCTTCACAAGAAAAGTTTGTTCCAATCAAAAACACAACAGGAAAGTACTGTACTGCACCCAAAAACTTGTGGAGAGGACTAGCAAATACATACAACTTGGAATCCAAATTATGAGTTGCAAGCTCCATACCTGTGTGAAGGAGAGGGAGCCTCAAACTGTGGCACCGTGCTGTCTTCACTGACTGGGGAGTACAAACCACTCATTTCCTGGAACAGAAAGAGAGCCACGTTACAGCAAAGCAGACAGAACAGAAAGAGCAGGCACCACCTGATATATGGTGGCTTTGCTTTCCCAAGCAGATAATCAACTGTACCTACATTTATTCACCTCCCATTATTCAAGTCACATTGAATTTTTTTTTTCCCACCTACCATTCCAAACGGGCTTCAGAAATGCTACAACTGCAGTGGGTTTTGCCCCAAAAGAGGCAGTTCGAGTTTATACTCCAAAAAACTGGTTGCCATCCAACTGTCTCTAACTCATCACCACCCATAAATATCACAGAACAGGCTGTAACTGCATCTTTGAGACACCTGCAAACTTATCTAATAGGCTTTGCAGTTAGAAAGGAAAGGTGGATATGGGTCATGGCAAGAACAGCCAAAAGATGATAGTGCAAAGGTGATATTGTGCCTGAGACATACAAAGCGATCTGTCAGTCTTCTGTGGGGCAAGTGCACAAGAAAAACTTCGCACATAAACCTGGTTTTGTCACTGTCAGACTGTATCACTGCTGTGTACTCAGTATGAGATTGTACCTTTCATCTGTTTGAGAAATGGAAGCTATGCAGGATACTGCAGCTCATTAGTCAGGGGTGCAAAGTGTTCCAGGACAACATTACTGGTGCTTTTCAAAGTCCCACTAGGGGCCCATTAGTTGTTAGGTAAAAAGCAGGATATTTGTGACAAGAGAGATCCCAGGCTTTAAAGGTCAGGACCAAGGTCACTCATACACACCAGACCCGCAGCCCAGCTGCAATCCACTGAAGTGCCTGATTAAAGAGCAGAAAAGCAGCTCACTAAATATTCTTCCAGAGATCCTGCAGCTTTGGGAATAGCTTCTCCTAGAACTGAAGGCCTATTTTACCAGAAAGAAGTAAACGTGAAGAAAACATGCTAAGGTATATTTATTTCCTGAGAGCTAAGAAACATTTAGGGAAATAGGTCTGAAAAATGCTGTTATCTGCCAAGTAACAACTTGTGTAGCTCTCAGATGAAGACAAGTTCCTGCAGATGTCAGTTCTGTTTATTATTTATAATTCATCAGCATGTGTATAAATTGGAAATGAAGAAATTTAAAAGGTTTTTGGGCAGTGTTTGGGAGCTCGTGCTGACTGCTTGAGACAAGGAAGAAGAGAAGCAGACCTGCAAGCTGATTCCCAAGAAGCTTTATGGGAATGCTATTTTGAGAGGTGGCAGTTTGATGCATTCCTGAAATACCAGTTTCTTACTGAGATCAAAACAGTAGAATGATTAGAGGAAAGAGCCAAGGAGAAACATAAGGGCTCAGAAGGATTGAGTTGATGGGTTTACAAATACTTGGAGAATAATTCTTAGCAAACATCAAGAGATCTCCATCATTAAGGAATTAAGAGAATTCTATCAGGAGGTAGCAGATTGCTTCTGTTCTGACATGCAGCAGGAGATGGCTCTGCTCTTATCCAGTCTCTGCATTACAGCTCTCCTGTGCACTCCCCAATATCTCTCCATTTTAAGAGTGGCAGGCTGCTAAGATTTACACAGCCTGTGCAAACAGCCAAAACACTGCAATGTACAAAAATCCTAAATGACGATCTGCCTGTTTGTTTCTAGCCATTATTCTTAAATACCTGCTCCAAACATAGAGAAGTCGAAAGATATGATTATATAAGAGGTAGGTGTCAACAAAACCCCCCTTACCAACCTGCAGCTTGCACACAACAACTAAATGAACAAATTAAAGTGCATCATCTGTTCATTTTCCCATTACTGACTCAAATGCCATAAATTTAACACAGCAGCCCCACAGCAAAGCAGACAGCTTGATGAAAATGAAAAATTGCCAGAGTCAGAACAATGCCTGGGCACCTCACCTCTACTCGTTTAATATCTTCTTCCAGAACACTTAGCTCCTTCTGGATCTGCTCCAATTGCTGTGGATGAGAGAATGAGAGAAGTCTAAATCAATCTGCACTGCAGCATCAAGATAAATTACCATCTTTTCAGAGCGGTACCTGAACTATCTCAGCTGGCATGCTACACAATTCAAGTCACTAGGCAGAATGTTCATATACATAGATTAACATAAGTGTGCACACAAACCACATTCAAGACCAAGTTGTTAATGTGAAACAGGAACATGAGGCACTTGGATATGAATCACAGAGACCCACATCATTCAAATGCTATTATTTTCCTCTAACATCTTTCACATAAAGTAGAAATGGTTTACAAACACTGAAAATAATTGGAAAATAAACAACCCACCAGGAAAGACAGTGATCATTTTACCCTTCAGCAAAATCCAAGTTGTTTGGCTAGAAGGGATTAAGAGTATTTCTCTTGCTGGCAGTTAGCTGACATTTGCCAATTTAAATCTGGTGATAAATTTTTTGGATTGGCAAAAAAACCCTTGTCTATGACGGCTACAGAAAGATTTACTCCTGGCACCTGGCAAGTGCCATGTGACATTTCTTTCAAGGGTGTGATACTTACCTCAGATTACACCATAAACTGCAGTCAGTTTGAGGGCTATCCCTGAAAGAGTCAGAAAAGGACTTTCCCTCTCAACAGCCAACAACCCCTTTCCCTCTTTTGTGTCATATGTAATATTCTTCAGGCTTTCCAATTAGTTTTCTGTCAGTCAGCAACCTAGCTTTTCACATCTCTAGCAACTGTAAAGTCAGAGTTGACAGCTGTTTACCCCTAAGTGAGAGCCATCACCTGCTTGCCAGCTCCAATTCCCATCCTCATTCAGCAGGTAAGTCCTATCCAAACATCCACAGAAACTATAGGCAAGGAGATTGAGCCTTGCAAGACTCAAACACTTCTCCAGGCAAGAGTTCCAAGCCTAGAGTTAAACAGACAAAACTCAGCTCCCATGTGAGCCTGGTTCACTAAGACATACATCTAATGAACACGTTGATAACTGCAAATCCATCTGACTCTCCTCAACTCACAGTAAATATCCACAGACAACCAGCACCATGGCCTGTGACCAGAAGCTGTTAGCAAGTCCACTGAAAGTTTAAGCATAACACATTCCTTAAAGGAGAGACAATTTTTTGTCATTTTGAATTTACAAGGGAACATCAAATTGCCCACACCCAAAGTCAGTATGGCAAGACATACTACAATTAGCATGACATGTTCCCAAGAACACTTGACAAGTTACTCCCAAAGACTTATTCACTCAAGTGCTTAAGCTTGATTCAAAGTGGCAAAAAGTATTGCTCAAAAAAACACATTCACCACTTATGCTTCCACAGCTGATCAGCACTCCAAGTACCTGTGTGCTCTGCCTTAGGTAATCCACCACTTTAATTTACCTTTTCAACATTAAAATAATAATAGCTTGTCCCCGAAGACAGAAGAAGAAAAGACTGCTGGGTCCACACCTACTTCTAACATGGATGCTTCTTCCTTGGAATAAGATGACATTATATTTATATCCTAATCTCTCCACTCTGAAGGTTTCGGTTTATGTTTAATTTGAGTCAGACAGCACAAGTGTAATGATTTCAAACTAGACTGCCACAGATAATTTACAAACCACTACACAATAACAGATAATTCCATTTTCACTTGCAAAACCTACAAGTGAGAATAGCAGGTGGTGCTGCAGCTCCAAGATTAGTGGTAAAGCAAAGCAACACTTGCACAGCATGGGGCCTGCCTGCGCTCAGCTCCAGCAGACAAATACCATTAGTTGCTCACTTTCATAAATCCCATTTAAACAGAAGTTACACAATTCGAAGTTCCAAAATTACAGCAAGGAAACCTACAAGGCACTGGCTCATAGCCAAAGTGGACAAATGAAGAATAACTGACAGTTGTTGCCATCACAAACAGGAGACCTTTTTATAGGAAAAAGAGCAGAGACCTTTTTAGTTTTTTACTTTTACTATTTAGAGTCAAAAGTACAAGATCAGGGCCTTCATTTACTAACTCTTCCTTCTAGTTACATTAAGCAACATACCCACCATAAACTTAACAATAGCAAGCCTAAAAACTGGGCAAATTCATGTTTATCTTCATAAAGTCACAGAATCCTAGAATGGTTTGAGTTACAAGGGACCTTACAGATCATCTAGTTCCAAACACTCTGCCTTCTGCAGGGTCAGGTTGCTCCAGGCTTCATTAAACCTGGCCTTCAACACCTCCAGGGAGGGAACATCCACAACCTCCCTGGCCAACTTGTTCCAGTGTCTCACTACCCTCAATGCAAAGAATTTCTTCCTAATCTCCAGTCTAAACACCCTTGCCTCAAGCTTCAGTTCATTCCCTCTCATCCTATCACCACAAGCCCTTTTAAATGCCATTTCAGAAGAGCCTGCTCATACTGTCAGCATCAAATGAGTTACTAATGCTTATATCAAGATTTTTTCAGTAGGTTGGCTCGAGCACTCCATGGTTTAGCTTTAATCTATCAGAGAGCTTAAATCAGTCCACATTCATTCCAATTAAACTTTGACAAATGAGACTACTGATTTATAATTGCCAGCCATTGAGGGACATTTAAGGAAAGCAAAATGAGTTATAGTCCTTGCAGTAAGATCCAGATTTATGGGCCTTTAATTTGATTTTCTCTATGCTGGACACAGAAAGCAAGCCAAGTCCTGTCCCTGTGATAGGTAAAATCATGCTTGTCAACCTTTAGATTAAGTCAGCAAAAACACTTAGAATGAACAGCAAAATGTATGCTAAGATAAAAGCACATACTATTAAGTCTGTTAAAAGACAGATACCTTCCCAGAACTGATAGGACAAGGAAAAGCCTTCAATTCAGCTTTTAAACCTCCTCATTTCAGCCCCATTGAATGAGTTTCAGCAAGTAGGTGCAGAATATTGTGGTCCCAAGCTGCACATACAAAAGAACAATAAAGACCTCAAAGTAGCCTATTTCTTATAATGTCCAGAAAAGGAATTTCAGACATTTGAGTCAAGATGTAGCAAATGTAGGCTCATATTGTTCTTTCTTTTTAGGTAACATTTCAGATCCAAACCCCTTTCACAAGGCAGTCCCTGCTAAAATCCTCTGGTTTGAACCTGAAGCTATCTCATGCATCCACGTAAAAAGCTCTTCAAAGACAACTCTCAGCCCTGGACTATAGATGAAGGGAAATGGTTAGAGCTGACCTGAGACAGGGACATCCCACTCTATCCATGAATTTCCACGAGACTCTTGGGTGGAAATACTAATCTGAATTTACACAATGCTAAACACCAGGTCACGGTCAGTTTGATTTTAGTTGACTACCTACAAACGAGAGTAGTTGGGCACAGTGCTGAGTTTTCATCCTTTGGCTTCCTGTTTTTCCTGAACTGAGGGTCCCTTTGTGTTTGCACAGCATGGACAAGAGGTCCTGACTGGGTCCCTTAGTGTGAATTCTAAATGCTTGCAAATAACTAAAAGCTCAGCAGAGCCTCCCAGCACCACAGAGGCAACCTAGAAAAACGCAGGACATAAGGAGTCACGTACCTTTGACCAACTGCCTTTCTCCTTCTAGGAAGAGCACACACAGAGAACAGCACAACTTCTTTTCTACAGTCATATCAAGAAACCACCAGCATCACTCAGCAGCTGAAACAGAGCATCTAAATTCACACATTTAAAAGCTCCCAAGTCTTACTAGGTTCAATCACACACTTTCAAGACTCCAAGCCAACTACCTCCTGTGTTCACCACACTACACACCATAAATCTAGACAAACAAACGAGACCAGCCCAGGGGAACAGCTTTCTTCCTCAGGTACGCATAGCCATTGCGCTGACCAGGACAGGGCATCATCAGTCCAGCTGAGGAGGATAAGTCATGCAGTCTCTCTACTGTAGATAATCCCTTCATTGTTATCTCACAACTCCATCCATCCAACGTGATTAAAGGGTTTGGCAGAAGTTCCTGCTGCTGCTCTTCTTCTGAAACTCTTTCAGTCTCTGTTCACTGTTCTGATTCATGGTGATGGTGTATGCAGAAGGGAATGCATTTGGTGTCTACCCCTTGCACTGTCAGGGAGTGTGGCAGTCTTTGAGGACCTGGCCCTGTCCTGTGGAAGAGCAGGCCCTTAAATAAAACTGTGTCCTAGAGAGGAGCTGTCGGGGTTGGGGGAGGTCATCCCCTACTTGGATGCATTCCTGTGTGACCTGCCTTAGATGACCCTGTTTTTGCACAGGGGTTGGACTCAATCTTCAGAGGTCCCTTCCACCCCCTGACACTCTATGATTCTATAAGCACAGAACCCACAATGCTGTTTTGAGTTATCTTTCAAACTGGGGCTGTATTTGAAGTCCTGCTGTGCTGTTCTTCACCCACCTTCCCCAAAGAGCCTGGATACCAGAGTAATGGTGCAGGGAGCAAACACCCATACAGAGGTTCAGACTGCATACTAGGAAAGATTTCTTTACTACAAGAGTGGTCAGACATTGGAACAGGCTGCCCAGGCAGGTGGTGGAGTCATCATCCCTGAAGGTGTTCAGGAATCACATGGACATGGCACTTCAAGATACAGTTGAGTGGCCATGGTGGTGTTAGGTTGATGGTCAGACTCAATCTTAGAGGTCTTTTCCATCCAAGACAATTCTATGACTATGATTTTTGGTCTTTCAACTCATCTAACAAACTTGAGTGCAAACCTAAGTATGAACAGCTGAAGGCACACAGTGAAATTTCTTTCTGTAGGGCTCAATACCTCAACTGCAACTCTACAGTGAGCAAGATACATTTCTCCCTGGAAACCAGCTGGAAGTCTTCTGCATCTGGATCTTCCTTACATTACCTCTTTGGATACAGAGCCTATCACAATGTAGAGGGCAACTATGACAAGGAAGTCATCTTCAGAGTTTAGAGACACATTCAGTCTGATTTATCACATTTCATTTGTTTTGACACAACACTTCACTGTTAAAGTTTGCACAAGGTGCAAGGTTTCTTCCAGTATGAAGAAAAGAACACCAGAGCCTCTGCAAGTTATTTCCATCGGGGTAACAGTGGGTCCAAGCCTTTTAGACTCATGAGCAGTGCATTTGTTACAGGTTTATCTACAAGGACTGTTTCTTCTGATTGCTTCCTCCACATAGTAAATGCTTCCTCTTAACTGGGGAAGAACTAAAAAAAAAAGTTTGAGAACAACATCCTGGCTGAGTTGCTTCACTGTGAATTCTAAGGGTAGGAAGGAGATGGCTGGCTGATGAAAATGTTTCCTAACTTGAATTTTCCCCTCCATTTAAATCCTCCAGATTGGGTTGCATGAGTAATGCTCTAAAGGCTTATTGATAGGGTCTGATAGGAAAGCTGTTACAAGAGATCTGGGACAGGGAACAAAGCTGTCTAAACATTTAGATTAGTTGTCTTAGAGCTTATACACCACTCTATATGCTACTTAGCTTCTCATACTAAGTTGAGTCCTCTTTTCTTTGGAAAGCTCTCTCCACTGCAGCAGAGAATCAGCTATTACACACTGATGCTGCTCACACACTCCCTGGATCCTTAGCTTACTATCATTGCACTCAAAGCTCACATCTCTCATTGAGTAGCTCAGAAATGCAAATAGATTTAAAACACTGTTATTTAAGTGCAGCAGATAGGAAAAGGGATTGCTACAGCTATGAATTCACCTCAGGAGTCTTGGAATGTAATCAAGACTATATGACAACATAAAAGCATGACTGATTTCTAGTTCTGTCACCTTCCTTGCTTACTCATTAGTTCATCCATGTGTGTACACACAGAACAATAAGACCTGACAGATGAAGTGATTAACACAAGGTAATGACATCCTTGGAGAATTCATGCTTATAATTCTCTGCAATTATTCCACAATAACTAATAACTCCTCTTATTTTTAGTATTTAACATGCTCACAATATGGACTAAGTGAAGACAGGTGCATAGATACATGCATTTGAGACCAAAAAGAACAACAACAGATTTGAAATGCTGAGCAGGTACTCAGTGCTGCAAAGTCAAGACATTTCAGGATTCTTTCTTCTGTCCCAGGATGTTTACCAGCTAAAAACAGCCATGAAAGCAGCCTTGTTTGTTAGATATGAGAGTCTTAATATTGCATTATTGGAAATAAAAAGCTCACAAAACAAAAATGAAGTGGCAGCTGCCAAGAGAAATATGAATGCATCTAGGGACTATCACCTGCTTGTTGCAGAGCTTGATTTGTGATACAATCATTAAGCTCAGCACTCTCCTTCAGTAAGCAATGGTGCTATTTCAAAAAGCTAGCAAGCGCTCTCCATCAGGTAGCTGAGCTAACAATGTTCCAGGATAAGTTAATGCATGATATATTTGATGGTATCTAGCTCCATTGGGCAGCATTCAAATCCTGACAAGACAATTAGTAAGGTCTCTTTTTCAAGCGACAAATCTAAAACTGGGGAGAATTTTTTGTATTAACTGATATTATCAGCTCTCAAAGCATTCAAGATGAAAGAATATGTGATAATTTAAAAGTAAAGTTAAAAGTTGCTACAGTATTTATGCAACACAGCTAACTGCATTAAAACTTTGGCATAAAGATACAAATTGTCAGAAGTCAAAGGCTGCTGCATTTCATTTCCCCTGGAAACAGAAGTGAAAAAATTCCCAAAGTCAAGTATTTCATTATTAAAACTTGATCTTCCATACTCTTTGGATCCCTGATTTCAGATGAGACTGTTGGATAAAAAAAAGTGTGCACTCCTGTGCAGACACAGAAAAGCACACAGCCATGTTAACTATGCCCTAGGGACAACCACTGTAGATGATTGATACCTTTCTGCTCTTCAAAACTATCGTTATTTCGTTGCAAAAAGTATTTTCAGGCTTCAGCCATTTAGTTCTGATCTTTCTCAAAATAAGACATTTTTTTCTACTGCTATTGCCAAGGATTTGAGGGGATTTTTTTGCCACATTGCCATAGGTCAAGCAGAAAATGCATAAACTTAAAAAGGGACTTTTGAATACCTTTGTGCAAAAAACCCAACCCACCCATAATGCAGTAAATTTCAACTTGAAAGATCAATGTTTTGGAAAGTTATGAACACATCAGAACAGGATTTTTTGTAGAGGCTTCTCCAGGTGCTGAACCTCACATTTATCTTCTAGAGAAGTTACAGAAGTGCAAGAGAAAGGCATTTGTCAAAATACTTGACTGCACCAGTATTCTGAATTCTTAAGTACAGTTGCAGTTTTTCTTGATTTAAACCCCCTCCAATAAGCTCAAAAGTCACCATTTTACAAAGGCAAGAGGGAAAAACACAAACAAACTTAAGAGTGAATTAAGCAAGGAGGATTACTGGTGGTTAACTATGATCTGAATACATTAGAAGCTATTATACAGGTACACCAAAGCAATATCTGTATTAAAGTACCTGCTCTAAGTAAGAACTTGCAGCATATATTAAATAAAACCCATTTACAAATATTATTAAGTTATTCATTATTATTTTCAAGAGGCACATTTGGAGACAAAGTTACCAGGCAACATTAAGTTCCTTTAAACATTTAAGCCAAAAATGTGAAAGAAGCACACTCAGTCACACACAGAAGCAGCTTTTTCATTTATTAAGAAGTTACAGCTTTGGCTTATTGAGTAAAATGGCAATCACTCTGCAGCCATCTCTACTAGAAGCCAGTTTGAATTAGGAAGTAAAAAGGTAATATTCTTCCCCATAATAAAGCCTGTTCATGACTCAGCTATATGCAAAGCATCATAATAGAAGTGTTCGAGTCCACACATCCAGCTTGAGTTCCATGCTCACTTATTAGGTAGTCACTACTTATGGCATCAAGAAACAACACAAACTTTGAAGCTCTGAATCTTAAATCTACTTCACTGCATTATTATGGTCACTTCAGGTCCCCCTTCTCAGCTTCCAAAGTAACACTTCAGGCTTTCTGCAGTCTGGATCCCGCTGTATCACTGGTGTAACCCACATGCTTTCTCAAACAGTAACTCCTCTATTAACCACAGAAAAAATTCCCTCCAGAAAGTGGTATTTGTCACAAACTCCACGAGCTACATTTCCCTGTAGTCCTCTCACTTTGGGACTTCCTAGGAAGGACAGACCAATGGGCTTCAATTCTTCTATGGGTGTAGTTTACTGAAGACAGACTTCAATATCTTTCTAAAACTTTCCTACCAACTGGTCTGTGTTTTCCATGCTTCTATTCACTGGTTCTTATCTTTTACCCTTATAAAGTGAAAAGACAGACTGCTAGCAGTAAGTCTGACAAGTCCTCATTTCCCTCATCAGAAATGGCAAAGCCAGATATTAACCATTACAGCAAGAACAGAACTGACAGGGCTGCACAAAAGTCTTTTGAGATGCGACAGTCTGCTGTTCGCGTTGGAATGCAAAGTTGGGTAAAAAAACAACATAAATGAAGTCCTGGCAACAGAAAGAACACATAAGCAGGGACAGAGAGGATCTGAAATAAGCTATGTCCCAATAGGCTTCAAGATAGATTTCCAGAGCCCTGTCTGGAAGATCTGAAGTCAAAATTAAGTCTTTAACCTTAGAGATGCTAACTTTGTAGATTATTAATAAAGCAAAGAGCAGCAGTAGATAAAAGGGAAAGGCTTCCCAGATGCTGAAAATCCTAGTTAGTGGTGAAACACTGTTACAGCACAGTAAAAACCAGAACTCACACAATTTCATTTCCCTTCATCCTTCCCACTGAGTGCATGCAAACAAGTACATGTCAATATCCCTTCCTTTTTCCAGTTGTTCTAACTCAGTTTCAGCTGGGGGAGAAGAACAAATTCATCACTGACTTTATGCTACTGCTCCAAGCATGCTTGCACTTGAATCATCACGGGACTACCACAGGAACAGCACCCAGTGAAGCTGTGTATGAACCTTTTGAAGGACCTACTTCTCAATTCACCTCCTAGACAAAGGCAGCGTTACCAGGAAGCTTCCAGAATCTTAATAGTCCCTTAAGCTCCACTGAATCCTGATGGGATGTGTTCAATGAGTGCTGATAAACAATGGCCAGAGGCTGCATTACTTCTGCAGGCAAGATGGGTCAAGCTTCTTAAAATCTCTGCGTAATTCTAAACATTGTGAATTTAAGAAAATGAAAGTAGGTATTTTGAAGATATAAAAGGTGTTTCTAATTAAGCCAACAAAAAGTTACTTCAAAAATTGAAAGCTAACAGATACCTCCAACACTTCTGAGCAACGTTTGTCTTTGCTGTTGAAGCAAATATCACCAGCACCACATTTCTCCACACTTTCCAACTCTGAAGGATCAAAAAAAATTGTATGCTTCATACTGAAGAGTATGAATCAGAACTGGAGAAATCACACTTTGCCTTCACTAATATATTTAGTACACGAGAGAATACCTTGGCACTCTTCATTTTCCTTCTGACATTCAGGTACCCTAATAAAAAGTGTTTTCATCACAACCTACTATGCCTAGCAGGTCTCACTTTACAAATACGACTTTATCTAGGACTCAGTGTTCTCCTTTAGTTAGTTCCTTTCAATTACCCTTGTTGATTCTAGTCAGAAGCACTGATATTTGTTGGTGGACCAAAGACTTGTCCGGAATGGATTGAGGGTCCGCTTAGAGTCGTCCCAAAACAAGGCCTCTTACACCCACCCCTTCTGCAGGGTTAAGTTTGATCTTGGAGTCACACTGTTGACTCTTACGTTCTTCACTTCTACCAAAAGCCATGACCTCCAAGAAAGCTTGTCCTTCTGCTATTTTCACAACTACTTTTCTAGGATTCTCAGATATTTCTGTTATTAGGGTCTATGCATCACATGACATTATAAATGGTAAGCCCCAAACCATGAAAGACTCTTTATGTTATTATGAAATCCTCTCACATGTCTCAAGACATTCACTTTGAGACAAATGAGAAAAGACCAGCAAATATTTATCCTGTTATGACACACCATTAGTCATGACATTTGGTACACAAAGAGAAAAATATTTGAGTGAGACAATTTCACTCCATCTTTCAGTTTTGCTATTACAGAGAAAAAAAGTCTTGTTTCAAAAATTGGATGTATATTTACAGGGAGGAATCTCTGTCTTCCTACTTGTTTCACCAGTGAGACAAAGGCAAGTGATTAAAAATTGAAGCTGTCACATGTAAAGAGATTAATTTCCCTTCAAACCCATGTTCTCTGCTTGAGATTTCCCCAAACACACTTTGCCTTTTTCTTTACAGAGATAATGCCAGGCT